>JAFLJL010001747.1:0-12500 GCA_018398815.1 Conus ventricosus | reverse complement strand
AAAATGATGCTTTGTTATTGGCGGTTTTGGCGTGCTGGTGTCTTTTTCTGCATTTAGTGGTTCAGATTTTTTTGGTGCTTTTGTTTCTGTTGCCATCGCGTATATAATTTTATAGCCGCAATAACTGCCCCCAACAGCAGCAATGGCGCCAAAAATGGCAACAGTTTTAAGTTCAATATTCCATGAAGACTTGGGGCCCTTGAATCACATGGAGTTTTTATAGCTGGCATTGAATCAACTTGTTCTGGCGTTGGCGGTGTTATGTTTTCATGATGAGTCATATTCTGTAACATTAATTTTTTTTGTCTGTTCCACTCTGCTAATTTCTTCTGGCTTCAACACGCCCAGGATTTTAATGGTCCCCCGCCTGATTCAGCGTTTTCTGGTGATTTTCTGGCTTGGTTACTTTCTCCACCTGATTCAGTGTTTTCTGATTCTGCTGATTTTCCAGATCGTTCATTTTGAAGGGAAATAAAATCTATATGATTAAAGTTATTAATCCCATGATTAATGGCGATAACAATGTTCCAATCTATAGTATAAATCACACCCTAGAGCACTCTAATGACTTTGTTAAAACTGGATCTTGCGTTAAATCATACGTAAGATCTTGTTCAGAATCAATGGGAGCAAATCTACTGACTAGTTTAGTGTACAAACTAAGAACCGTTTGCCAACGCTTTTTACCATTCTCGACCCCAACTGCGCTTCATACCTGTTATGATACTTTTATAATGTCTTGCGGCGTCATCTGTTGAATCTGTTCTATGCTGAATTCAGTTCCGAGGAACTGTTTTGTTTTCCCACATGCTGCCAAAGAATACAACCTCTCCTTTTTGGGCATAATAGCTTGATCATCAACTTGGTCATTCATAAGTTCAGGAAGGTTTAGGCCGCCTTGTAGCTGTAGTAGATCATCACTGTTCATGTTTTTTAATAATTATAATTATTTTATTTTATAAAAATGAGCACCGAAAAAACTGTTACCAACCTTGTATACCATTCTGCTGTTATTGGAGGACTAAGTGTAGGATACTCAATGCTTGGTAAAAGCCTGTTAAGAATTAAACCGGCAGATCTTGGCAAACTAGACTTTGAGGATTCAGCAAAGCTGATTGCTATCATTGCAGCTTCGGTTGCCACGAAAGATTTTCTAGTTAAGCAAGGAATAATTCCAGACAATAAAATATGTAAGAAAAAAATACATTTATAAAAAATGGCTTCACTCGCAATAATGATAGGCGGCGCTGTGGTGAATGCGCTTGCTTTTAGCGGAAGTAATTTCGCATTTAGTAAACTGCGGGATGACGGCGAGAGAAAAAGACATAACAAAGCTATGGAGGAACTAGCAGCTGCACAAGACGCCTATGAAAAGCAGAGACTTGAGCAGTTAGATTTTATTAATGACACCCTGAAAGAACAGGGGCATGCAGCTTACACATTAAAAATGTTGACCAAGCAATAAAAGAATATTATCTAGTAACAGGCAAACCGGTCCAGACATTGCCCCACCAAAATTCAGTGACTTTTATCAACCATCAGAAAAACAAAAGATGCAAGAAATCGCGTTTATTGTCGTTGGTATGACCGTCGTGTATTTTGTTGCGCATAATATTGGCTGAAAAAAAAATGAACAAAATCTATTATTCACCAAAAGGATATTGGAAGGGAATCACGGCAATTAAAAAGCTAAGCCAAGCAGCGGGTGTCAGTGAACAAACAGCAAAAGAATGGTTATCTAAACAAGCGATTTGGCAAATTTATTTACCTGCGCCTAGCGAATACAGAGACCGCACTTTGTCAATACAACTCCAACGACCCCATCAAATGGATCTTCTATATTTACCCTCTGATAGGATTAGACGAAAAAGATTTAAGTACGCACTCACAGTCATTGACATGGCTTCAAGATACAAAGATGCGGAGCCATTAACCACAAAAGAGTGCTTTCTGCTGTTGCTGTTGCCATACAAACTGAATACCAGCGAGGCCCCTTAACTTTCCCTCGCATGATTCAAGTCGATGATGGAAAAGAATTTAAAGGCCAAGTGAATCAATTATTGTTAAAACACAGAGTTATTTATTAGAAGAGGCATTCCGGAGTTCACAGATCACAGGCTTTAGTTGAAAATTTTAACAAACAGTTAGCCGAAAGACTTTTTCCTACCAGTATCACGAGAGCTGATTGAAAATTCTCGCAACACAGAATGGGTTAGAAGACTGCCCCCCTTTTATGCGCGCAATGAATAATGAAGAATTTAAAGGGCTAAAACCAGTACAAGCAATCAAAAGAAAAACAATAAATGTGTTGAAGGAGAAGTCCTCACCCGGCAAACTATTACCATTTGGTTTGAAAGTAAGGTACCTTTATTTACCGGGGGGAAGCAGAAGGGGACACTCGCATCAGGGAAACCCGGGATCCAGTTTGGAGTGTTGACCCATATGAAATAAAAAGAATTGTAAAATGAATCCGCCCGTGTATTATTTACGAGAAACTGACACAACAAAAAAACCAGCTCCTCAAAGTCTTTTGTGAAAGAAGAACTGCAGATAATTCCGCCAGACACGTTTTCCCCTTTAATTAATTTACGTAAATATATTTTTGGGTTTTAAAAAGGAAGGCCAGAAGGAAGCGCAGAACGAAAACAAGAATGGTAAAGGAAGAGACCTTGAAAATGATACGGGAATCATTTCAGGCGTTGTAATGCTATTAAGGAAACATTTTCGAGGATTAATCAATGCATGCTAAAACATCCAGATCACCTACAATCCAAACCCCCAAATTGGGAAAAAGAATATCTTGAAATAATAAAAAAAATTCGAACTCGTCAAGCAAACCCTGGGGAAAAGATTTAAATGAATTGGATGAAGCTATGATTGATCTTATAATAAAAGTTGATGAAAAATATAAAACCCCCTGTTTTATGCGGTCCTCCAGTGCCCGATTGCATTATGAAAACTCTGGATTAACAAACACCCGTTTTGTGTTTGTTCTATCTAATGACTTCTTTGTTACAACTGTTGTGTTGATCTCATGTGATTAGATCGCAGTTTTACGTTGTCATGATGGAAAGTCTTATTGCCAAACAATGCTTCTTTGTAATTGTCATGTGATATGTTTGACTGCACAACGCTGCGAGATATTCCCTTTGCTTTCTTAATGATTTTCTCCTGGCTCGAAATACTGTACATTTTTGACCTTAACCCCACATACTCCTTGATCACCTTTCCAGATAATTCATCCTTCATCTTTCCTAAAACCTTCTTGTTAGTAATTGATGCAAAGGCGAATCTTTAGGGTAATCAGATGTATCATACCATCCGCATGTCCTTTAGCTACTTCCATTTCCATGTCTTTATAGATGTCTTCAGTAGGAAATCTCTAAACAAACTATCTGTATCTGTGTAAAGTACTCTGGACTCAGGATACGAGGGCTTAAAGTAGTCATAAAGAAACTCTAACATCAAAAGCTTTGATAATTCTAAAACAGTAAACCCAATAAATACAGGTTTGTCTAATTTGACTTTCTTTTTTTTCATCATTATGCCAAAAAGCTGATCATGAAATCTTTTAAAGTCCTGATAATTAGGTTTTGAAGTCAGCTTAATTGCTTCATTCTCTCTGGTGACCAATCTGACGTCTTTGCGCTTGTGCGGATTCTCCATAGTCTTTCCAAAACAGCTGTTGTTCATTAGCTTAAAAAAGTCTTTTTCTGAAGCATCTGGGGTTTTTAGTTTGGGGCGTTTTCTCAGAGTAGGGTTTTAAAAACTGTTTTGATCAAAAGAAATTTATGCATGAACAGCTGTTAACTTAAAACCCATGTCTTAAAAAATTTTGCGAGCTGAAAAGGCGACAAAAATTTTTTTCCCTCAAAATTTGGGGCAAAAGTTTAGGCGGTTCTTTTGGGTCCACTTTAGATTTTCTGCTGCAATGGTGTCATTAGGAGGTATGGGTTCATGAGGTATTCTAAGCAACTTTAGAATAAACCACGGTGATCAGGCTTAAATCCCCAACCCCTTTAACCTTTTAAATTTTTTTTGGACGCCCCCTGGTCTTTTTAAATTACGAAAGGGGAAGTGTTGCCCATTGCCACCCATACAGATTTTTTGCATAAATACTAAGATTTAGCCCTTTTTTATTGGATCATAGTCGTCCAATAAATTTTTTTTGTTTGCTTTAAAGAAATGAGCGACGCCTACAAATTTCCTCCACGCAATCCGTTTTAAATCATCTAAAAACATTGGAAAGTCAGCAAAAATCAATCGTTTCCAGTAAATTTTTAAGAAACGTCCCAACTCATCCGGGCGAGAAATTTTAATGCGCGGGTCCAGCTAAATGTTTCATGCAGGCTTTCGAAATTTTTAAAAAGACGTCCCCCAAAAACATACATCTGCCATCAAGTGGGAATCATGATGTCCCCCATCTTTTTTCACTCAAACTTTGCCCCAACTTGACAGGGGAAAATCGAATCATGAGGCCTTTCTCTAAGTAGAAAAGAACGCGCTTTTGGGAGGGGTGTACTTCACAAACCTTTTCCCCAAATGTTCATTACAAAAGGGGGTAAACGCCCTTTTAAAAAGGTTGGTCAAAATATTCTTCCGTTATTGGGCGGACTTTAAGGACATACCAGTCCCCTTAAATGAGCCCATATGGTTGCATGAGTCAAAAAAGAAGTTATTCAGTTTAAAGCACATTACTTTTTGAGACTGTGCAATGCATGACAACCCTAAAGGCATCGTCCCTGCTTTCATTTAAAAGGGTGGGAGTCGTGCCCTCGCAAGTTATGAAAGAAAAACAGGCAGTTTCCCAGTTTTTGGGATCAAATTTTATTTGAAGATTGCATTTGTTACCCCGCCCTTGAATTTCCCCGAATGTGTCAGGGTCTCTTACTTTTGGATTCCTGGTCTGATGAAGGCCAAAACCCCACAAATCCAAAAATGCGGGGGCTGAGTCATACGTTGTTGGTCTTCAGGGCTTTAAGATTTCAGATAAATTCAGATTATTAAACGGGCTTTGCGCCTCTGCTGCTTTTTTAAGAAGTTTCTGCAGCACCCGGGCCTCTATTTAATTCGGGTTTCTGAATAAACCCCATCCGACCTAACAAAAAGAAGGCAATGAAAAAAAATTTGATGATTCTTTTTAAGATGTTTTCGAAGTTTTTGCGTGGGGCCCTTTTTAAAAGGGAAAACAATAAGCGATCGAAGTCTGCGAAAACTAGTATGGCTTTTTTGACCCGTTTCCGTTCTTAAAAAACTTTAGATCCTGGGGGGGGGTAGTTAGTTTTTTTTACAATCTACAGAACTTTTACAAATTTTTTATATGTTCCTCGGGGCTTGCACAGAGGAATTTTGTTAAACTTTCGCGAATTTTTGTATGTTAGTGTTTTTTGAAGTAGCCCCAATAATCGCTCATTGGCGTAAAATGTGTAAGGGGGCGCCCTGCGGCAAAAACATTAGAGTAAGTCCACATGATTTTGGTGGTTCCCCTATTTTTGGATGTTTGGACATTTTAATTGGCGCCAAATTTGTTTCCCCTCTCCCTTTTGTAACTTTAACAGTTATTGGTTTTTTTGTTTTTCAAATGATCAATTTGGTCTACATAACGGGAAAAGGGGATATTCCCATTGAATTTAAAGACTTTGCGTATTGCCGAAGTTATCACCTTCGCTTTTTCGCGGACATGATGCAGCCTTGCAAGAAAAACCCCACTGAAACATTTGTCGCTAAATTTTTTTATGTTTAAAAACTGCTCTTTTTAAAAACCAAACCCCCGAGGTAGCAAAAGAAAGCCTTGAAAATCGGTGCAAACTTAGCTGTTTTAATTTTAATCTCTAAGACTTCCCCCTTGCCCAAACCCAGGCTCTCATTTTAGTTTTCAGCGGCAGGTCAAACTGTGAAAGCAGTTCTTTCCCCCAAACCCTGTGTTAATCATTATGGAAAGGAATAGTCTGCTGTTAGTCGAGACCCAACTTCTAGATTTTTTCATTTATTTTTAATAGTCGAAAAAAAACAGCTAACATTCTTTAACTGGGGTCTATTTTTAGTTTACTTGGAACTTGAAAAATTTGCATAACAACATTTTGCCTGTAGTTTTTTGGGGGTCAATGCTTCAATCAATACATTAAATGCTCTTGTAAACGCTCTCTCTCGAGCATTCCTTCAAACAATTCGTTTGCCCCTTCAATATCTTAGCCTGCTGTCTTTCTTTCTACCCAAAATATTTTTTTTTAAATTAAAAAAAATATTAAATCAAAACCCAATAAAAAACGGTCTTTTTGCGTTTGGATCATAAACTAAAGTATAAACCCCTTTTGGGTTGTTAATGTGAGTGTTTAGAACAGGTTAATTCTCGTTTACTTTTTTTAAGATTCCTTTTTTTTCTGCTCGGGTTGGTGTGAGAAAAAGTTGTCCTCCCTTTTTCTTTTGAAGATCAAATTTTGCTTTTGAGTCTAAAAAGGGCCTGAAAAACGATTAAATTCTTCATCCGGGGATGTTTGAGTCAACAAGGCTTTTTTTATTTCAGTTTGAAGAGCTATTTTTAGCGTTTTTAGTTGAACCTAGGTGTGTTTTTGGGGTTTTTAGTTTTTAATTTTTTGCTAGCAGCATTTTCAGCTAAAAAAGGGCCAAGAGCAAAAGACAAACCCCCTAGAGGTAAGCCCGGGCACTACCCCTGTGCTAAGACCCCCACACTCGTTCTGTATGCAGCACAAATAGTCGATGCCCAGTATTAACTATTAACGGCTTAAAAGGCACAGAAAACCTTCGTTTGGTTTTGCTGTATTTTAAAAGGGTCCTGCTCTAGTTTTTGTTTCATTTGCGTAATGTTTTTTAAATCTAAAGGCTTTTATGTGGGGGGTTTCTATAAAAGCAGAATTCCCTGTTTTCTTTTCTTGGCTTTCCCCGGTCGTAGGCACTTTTGGAAAAAACCTTAACAGCATGCTTTTTTAAAATAAAAAATAATTTTAGTAAAATACATAGTCTAATCTGTTTTTTTAAATATTCAGCTGCGCATATAAAAAAAAACAAATGTAATTAAGCGGTTTATCGGTTCTTCTTCTTTAAAATTAAATTTTTATTACGTCTCTCACTTTTCTCCCGTTCCAGAAAACTCATTATCCTCTTTGCCCTTGGGTCACCATAAACCGTATTTTGTTGTTAAAAATCATCAAGCCAACTTGTGAAGATGTAAATCTTTTAGAACTGGGTCTGCTGTTGGATTTCTCCCCCCCCCCAAACAATTTTTTTTTTCGTCAAAATGATGATAATTTTAAACCGCTGCGTGATTTGGGTTTTAGGACTACGTCAATTGTACATTGCCTTTTGTTTTTTTAGTTTAAAAAAAATTTTTCACTTCCCTTTTTGAAGGTTCTTCATTTCCACGCTAAAATCCTTTAAGGAAGGAGCAACACTAAAACAAAAATTCCAATGTGTCTCCCCTGCTTCTGGGATAGTTGATGATAAATCACTTTTTTCGTAATATATTATAATAGTGCTTATTTGATCCCCAATCAGTTTTGCTAATTTTGGGGTTTGTAACAACGCAAACTCACGAGATGTCGAAATCTGTATTGTTTCGGTGTCTGTTGATTTATAACCTTTTTGTATTCTTTAAAAGTTAGTTCAAGAAAATCTGTTTTTAATGCCCCTTTGAAAGTTTGGCGCATCCCTTTTTCAACAAAATCTAAGGGGAGGGAAAAGCGTTTTCCTACGCAAAATTTAAGCTCATCTTTTTACTCTTTAGTTCTTCAGGCCCCTTTCATTTTTTAGCGCTTCTTCATTTTCGTTTCTTGAAGCAAGATCACCCCTTTCATTCCGGTTAGCCAAGATCAAATGGGTTAAAAATATGTTGCATGTGTAAAAAAAATATTTTTTGCCCCTCAATTTTTTAGAAATTTTTTTTAACGTTGCCGCCCCCGATTTTTTACAATGTCCCGTTTGGGGCGTTTGTTGAAGCGAGTTCTATTTTGAAAGTAAAACGTGAGAGCCGACAATCACTTCATGCCCTGGTCGGAAATTTTTCTGAAATTTTATCCCCACAAAGTAAGGATATTTGGGAAAAGTAATTTCCGTTTTTTCCCCTTTCCCCCATAGGGTTCTTTTAGTCTTCTATAGGGGTTTAAAAATCGAGCCAGTGCGTTTGCCATTTTTTTTAAACAAAATAAAAGTTAAATTTTTTAAAACATGGGAGGAAATTTAAATGAAGAAGATTATGGTTTTGCCCCGGGGCAAATATGAAAAAATTCTTTGACACAGCATCGCTCAAAGCACTCCAAAGGGCATGAATTAACGAAAGTAAAGGTTTAAAACATTGTACCAAAGTTTAGGCCCAAAAAACTCCCAAAAATTTTTAGACCCAAAAGATTTGATTAAAAAGATCATTTTTTTGGAGAAGCGACCAAGGACAAATTGTTCAGCTTACAACTAAAAAAAAACCCATCAAAGTTTTTAGCCCTGGGTTCAAAAAAGAAATAGATCATGGAAAGACAAAATGCCCGGGGTTTTTTAGCCGAAATTAGGGGGGAGGCATTTTTTAAATTCAAAAAACACGGGAAAATCCAAACCCAAACCCAAAAACAAACATGGGAAATTGAAGAATTTAAAACAATCGACAGTGGATAATAAAGCAATGAAAACAGAAACCCTTTTTTGAAGAACAGCATTGAACTATACACGACTCAGTCCCGCGAAAAAACGGCCTTGATCAGCTTTAAAAAACCATTTGAGGCGAATTAACAAACAATTTACAAAACTTTGGTGAACTAGATGAGCATATAAAAAAAGAAAAAAAAAACTCGTTTAGGCTGATGACGCCAATTGGGCCGAAAATTTAAAGAAAGAAAAAACCCCAAAAACTAAAAAATCTTGAAAAGAAAGATCAGCAAGACTAAAGTGCAACATAACCCAGACCAAATTCCAATCAAGTGAAAAGAATAAGAAAATATCGAAAAAAATTTTTTTGAAGACACGACGCTAGCAGAACGAATACGAAGCTTTTTGAGAAGGGGTCACATTAGAAGCGTTATAATGCCTTAGGATTTGCAATAAGTACACTGGGATGGTATTACAGGCGGTGGTGGAGAGCAAAATTAGTGGGCCCCCGCCGCCACGCCCCCCTGATAAATCAGGGAAAAACATTTATTCTTGCGAAATTTTTAAAAAAAATTAGGGAAAGTAAGACTCTTTACCTGGTATTAGGGGGGATTGTCAGCTGGCTTTTGTTACTGCAAGCAAAGTAGTTTGGTTTTTTGGCCGACATTATGGGGTTGTTCTTTTTAAAAGTTGGGTTACTATTTAGTAAGATAAGACCAAAATAATTTATGCCAGTTAATCCCAAAAAAAAGCGCTGTCTTTTTCAATTCATGGCTCGCCCCCCCGGGCTTTTCTGAGTCTTCAATGATTTGGGGTTTGGACTTTGGGAAAAATGACTTAATTTTGGGGTTCTTTTATTTTTTGTAAAATTACGGCCAAATTTATGTCGTTTTTTTCCAAACCTTTTGTTCATTCCTGATAAAAATTTTATTATTATAGTTTATTATTATTCCTACCTGGAGTTGAGGTCAAAGGCGAGTAAAACCAGGCCCAAAAGCAAACTCTTTCGACTTCGTATTGTAAAAAATGTTTGGGACCTTTTAATACTTTAAAGGGAAATCAATGTAGAATTAATGGGTCCCTAAATTTGCTAAGTATTTTTTTTTTGCGCGTCAAACCAGTGAAATCAGTTATGCTCGATCTTGCCCGTGCTTGCGCCCCTAGCAAACACCAAACGAAGTACAATAGAGTTGAACCGGGAAAAGAAACAAATGCGGGTTACTAAACACGACAAAAAAACAAAGAGACACAAAAAAAAGTGTGAAAAAACGACGTTTTTGACGACCAAAACAGACAAGAATTTTTGGGAAAATGCCCTTCCCCAGCGACAAACAAAAAAGTTTAGACATAAAAAGCAATACTTCCCCTTTTGGAAATCAAAGTGGTGAGAGTCTTTTTATTCGTTCATTCCCGCTCTAGTTAGGCCCTTAGAAGTGTCTAAAATAAAAAGTTGTCCATGCTGTTTTATGCTCTTTCTGTAGGGCCCAGGCTGAAAAGTTTTGCCTGAAAAAAAATTTTTTTAAAAGGGGGTGCCAGTCATTTATACTTTCGTGCGTGCCCGAAAATTTAAAAGGTCGCCTAGGCCATGATTATGATCCAACTTTTGTCTAAAGCCTGTCTTTATGTTAAAATTTAAATTTGTTACAGATCCCTTTCAAAAACTTCTGTTATTTTGTTGCTGAGTGGTTAAAAGGTTTGTCATTTTGGGAATGGTGCTCGCAGTTCAGTCAAAATGTTGGGTGAATGAAATGAAATCGTACATGCCTCACCAAAGGTCGGTGATTAAATGATAGCAACGCCACTCCACACCAGTTGATTTCACAAAACACAGCAAAGTTTAACTGGTTTTGTAAAACTGCTCGGATGACTAAACCCCGCTTTCTTTATGTGGCTTTTCAATAGGGGGGGGAAGATAGTTTCAATGGGTACCCCTTTTTAGAAAAAACAGTCTGGGGCACAGCAAGTCAAAGTATCAGTTTCTATATTTTAGAGTAGTCGGCCCCCCAGAAAATTTTGCGCAGTATATTTTTGATTTTTTTTTTGTTAAAAAAAAGTTTTTTAAAAATAACAACCCAAGACCCTCCTTCGTTTTAGCACTATTTTCGAATGCGGGGCCCAAAATGGTTGCACTTCATAAATTTCTTCAAAGTCGATGGTTAAAATAACGAACCAAGAAAAAAAATCGTTCAAAGTTTAAAAAAGAGGGAAGGGAGTTAGCCCGGTTTTAACCCTCCGATGGGTTTTTAGGGGTTTTGTTTGCAAAAAAAGCATGAGTAATTTCGACATTACCCAAATTACAATGCAAATTAAAAACAATGTTTAACATTCAAACCCGAAGAAAAAGTAGAAAAACCCTTTTTAGTAAGCAGCTAAAAAGTTAGGCTTTGAGATGACAATCATAGATTTTGGTTTGCCAGACAAAATACTATGAGGGAGAAACCCCCTCGATTTGCATTAAATTTATTCTCTATGTTTTTTTGGCGAACAAGCACTGATAAAAAATTTTATGATGGAAGACCCCCAACTGTTTTAAGGCTCTTCCCCGGGGAAAGCTGCATATTTCGATTATGAAATTAACAATTAAAAATTTCAGTTTAAAGATTGTTTGTGGGAGGGTCGGATCATTTATATAAAAACAAAGACAAAACAGGGAAAGTCGTGAAATTGATAACTGCACTTGTTTTGGAAATAAAATAATACGTTACAAAAAAATAATGTCGGTGGCAGAAGAACAGGTTTCTTAGCGCCTGTAAGGGGTATAACCTTAGAATTAAAAGACCTTTCAGACGTTGCGGTTTTAAAGAATGGGGAGATAGGCTTTTTATGGTTTTTGAGTACACAAATGGTGTTATAAACGCAAAGGGTTGGGGACAACAAAAAGTTTCCTAAACTAGAGCAACTGCGCATCTGAGGCAATAAAGTTGCCAGTATGAATATAAAATATTCGAAAATGACCTCAAAAGGCATTAGAACCTTTTTAGAATGGGGCTAAAATTTTAATTATAAGCCCCTTTTAATATTTTTGCCGTCAAAAAAGTTTCAGAAAAGATTCAACTCGGCCTTTAATGTAAGTCTTAGCCCGATGCCCTGCGGAAAAAGATTTAAATAAAGCCCTTGGGAAAAAAACAGTAATCTCCACAGAAAGAAGCTTTTAAAGTGCTTCAAAAATTTTCAGTCATGCCCCAAATGAAATTAGGGGACGCGTTCACATAATTTTGAAATTTCTGTCTTAAAAAAAAAAGGGGAGGGATGGGGTTGTGGGCGTTAGGGGTCCTTTTTAAAAAAATTCTAATTACTGGCAAAAAATTTGGGGAAGTCTTTAAAATTTCTGTTTTATTTTTCCAATGGCGAGGGGATTAAGGTCATAAAACAAGCAACAAAATCAATATTTGCTTTAAAAAGAAAAAATCTTACGCACTGAATTGGATTTAACTTAACACACCCAAAAAATCAATTTTTGGCAAGGATTAAAAATAAAATTAGATTAAATTCTAGTATAAAAAAATGGGGCATTAAACTTTATGACAAAAAAACCCCCCATTGTTCATTTTATTTGGGCAATGGTTGTGGAAAAACAAATTTTTTCCTCGACCCTTTTCAAAAATTTATCGCTTAATTTTTAAACATTTGTGGTTTTTTGCCAACACTTAAATGGAACAAAGAATTTTGATAGAAGGTTTATTGGACAGATGTGACATTTTTGTTAATCCTGCAAAAACTTGTGAGTGTTTAGAACATTTTTAGACTGTTTGAAGGGAAAGCAGACACTATTTATTATGTGACTGTTCAGCAGAAAAAAAAAAAAGTTTAAAAAAAAAAACCTTTTCAAATGGCTTTCAGTGGAAGAATGCTGGGATAAGTGTGGGATTTTTGCCAGAAATAAACTCGGTTTTAAAAAGACTTTTAGAAAC
>JAFLJL010001746.1:20000-32995 GCA_018398815.1 Conus ventricosus | reverse complement strand
TTTTAGTGACCCCTTTTCCAGATTTTTTTTTAGGGGCGTTCAAGCCACGCCAGTGACCAACAACACAACACATTGGGGTTTGGGGGCTTTTTAAGCCTCGCCATGACCTAACAACACCTGTGGTTTGCGGCGTTATACCCCGCGCCAGTGACCCAGCAAACGAAACACAAAATAGGAAGAGATCACTGGGGGCAGGGGAAGGGCCAAATTTAGACTTTTGCAATACCAGACAAAAAAGAATATAAACATCGCGCATTTTCTCCGTTATTTATTTTAAGATTTAAATAAAACCCCGGGCACACAAAACTTTAAAATTCTAGGGTTCTATTTGCCTAAAAAAATTGTTTTTTTTTTGAAAAACAAAATTAAAAGCAATTAACAAAGTGCATCTTCCCTACTTTTTAGTCACTACTTTTTAAAATTATTTTAAATATTTTTATTAAATTGAATAAAAAAGGCTTTTAAACATAAAAGGGGAAAATATTACTTAGGGCGGGGACACGAAAGGAAGCGACGGGGGGCGCATGCAGCAAAGGTCAAAAATGGGAGAGCCCCCTTTGCGGACCTGAAGCATGAAGCGTGAACATTTAATGTTGGTGCGGGGGCACGGACGCTTGCGCCCGGCCATGTAATTTTTTGTGTATTTGACACGGGTGAGGTTGGTTGGCCGCCACAGAAAAAAGGACAAATGCGGCCCCATTTGAAATTTTTTCCAAAAAAAAGGAAAGCCCCCAAGGGGGGGTTTTTGGGTGGGGGGTTTTGTTTTTTTTTAACGTTTCCAGCCAAGGGGGCCAAAATCGCTATAAAATCTCTAATTTTTAAATTAAAAACCTCAAAGTTTTTAAAAAAGTCCCCGCTTAGTTAAAGTTTTTAACAATCACCCATTTTCTTAATTATTTCCTTAATCAACTCCTAAGTCTAAAAGTTTTTGATCAAGTACCTTAAGTCACCTTAAGTTTTTTGTTAAGTTTTTAATAAAGTCACCACAAGTTCTTTTTAATTTCTTAAAAAGCCCCAATTCTTTTTTAATAAGTTTTTGATCAAGCGTTTAAAGTTTTTTAACTTAAATCCCCCAAAAGGGGGGAATTAAGTCACCTTTAAGTACAACCAAGTCTTATTCAAGCCAACTTATAAATTTATTAATTCTAAGTATTATTGCATCTGAAAGGATAAAAATGCTCTTTTGTTTTTGGTGGTTCTACATCTTTTGTGTTCAGCCCCTTTTTTAGTGGTTGAATTGTTTGGCTGCTTTGGTTTTTGTTGTCTTTTTTAAAATTTTTTTATAACCGAAAACCCCCCCCAAACAGCAATGCCGCCAAAAATGAAAATTGTTTTAAGAAAAATAGAAGACTTTGGTTGGCACCCGTTGTTGTGGGCTGAACAACTTGTTCTACGTTTTTATAGCCGGCATTGAAAAAATTTGGGGGGCTGGAAACTTTTTCATTCGGGGCTTGTGCCTTTAATTTTTTTTGTTTGTTCCACCGCAAATTTTTTTTTTCCTCGCAACGCGCCCAGGCTTTTCTGTTGCTTTCCCCTCCACCCGGGTTCAAATTTTTTTGATTCGCTGATTTTCTGGCTCGGTCATTTTGAAGGAAACAAAACTAATGATAAAAATATTTTAAACCCAGTTACGCGACATAATGTTTCCAACTGAAAAAGATCACACCTAAGACTCTAAGATTTTTAAACTGGATCCCGTTAAACATACTAATCTTTTTCAAATCAATAGGGGCCCAAATTCTTACTATTTAGTGACAAACTAAGAACCGTTTTCCCAACACTTTTTACCATTTCGACCCTTTTCGCTTCAACTGTTTTGAACTTTACAAGTCTTGTGGGGACATTTGTTGAATTTTTTTCATGCTGAATTCATTTCCCCAGAAAAGTTTTTTTTTTCCCCCCGCCAAAGAAAACAGCCTCTCCTTTTTGGGGAAATAGCTTGCCAAATGATCATTTTTAATCATAAATTCAGGAAGGTTTAGGGGATCATCCTGTCTGTTTTTTTTTTAATTATAATTATTTTTTTTTTTTTGGCACCGAAAAAAAATGTCGCCAACCTTGTATCCATCTGCGTTATTGGGGGCCTAATGTAGATACACAAAGTGTAAAAGCCGTTAAAAAAAAAAACCGGCAGATCTTTGGGAAGCTAGACTTTAGGATTCAGCAAAACAATTGCTGTTTTACAGCTTCTTTGCTACAAAGTTAGTTTTGCAAGGAATAAATTTTCCCGACGTACAAAATGTAAAATTAAAAAAATCATTTATAAAATGGCTTTCCCCAATAGATGTGGCGCTGTGGTTAATGCACTTTCTTTTAGGAAGTATTACCATTTTGTAAACCGATGACGGGGAAAAAAAAGACAAACATAGCTAGGAGGGGAACTGCCGCAGCCAAGCTGATAGAAAAAACAGAGAACTGAGCATTAAATTTTTTTAACGACGAAATAAAAAAACAGGACTGCATTTTCACATTTAAAGATTTGATCAAGCAATAAAAAAAATAATCTATAACAGCAAACCATCGAGTTTGCCCCACCAAATTCACACTTTTACACCATCAAAAACAAAGATCAAGAAAAAGCTCATTGTCTTTTTATGACTGTTTTTGTATTTTGTTTCACATAAATTGGCGAATAAAAAAGAAAAAAAATCATTTTTACCAAAAGGAAAATTGGAAGGGAAACACGGCAATTAAAAACTAAGCCCGCCGGGGGGGCACGAAAAAACAGCAAAAAAGGTTATCTAAACAAGCGATTTGGGGAAAATTTTTTTTACCTGCCCTAGAAAGAATACAGAGCCACACTTTTTGAATACAATACCCAACGACAAAACCCATCAAATGGACCTTCTATATTTTCCCCCCTGAACGATTAGCGAAAAAGATTTAATAAAGCACTCACGTCCCCTTGACGAGCTTCAAAACAAAGAGCGGACCATTAAAAAAAAAAGTGGGCCCTTTGCTGTTGCGTTTCTAACAACTGAATACCAAAAGGCCCCTAACTTTTCCTCGCATGATTCAAGCGATGAAGGAAAAAATTTAAAAGGGCCCAGTGAATCAAAAATTTTTAAAAAAATAGATCCATTAAAGAGGATTCCGGGGGTTCACAGCCAGGCTTTTGGGGTTTAAAATTTAAAAACAGTTATCTGAAAGCTTTTCTCCTCCAGTACACAGAGGCTGATTGAAAATTTCTCGAACACAAAGGGGTTAAAACTGCCCTCTTTGCGGCAATGAATAAGAAAAATTTTAAAGCTAAAACCAGTACAACAATCAAAAAACAAACAAAAAAGCTGTTGAAGGAAGTCTTCATCCCAAACATTACCTTTTGGTTTTAAAAAGGGAAAGGTACCTTTATTTCCGGGGGGAAGCAAAGGGGACACCGCATCGGGGCAACCGACCCATTGGAGTTTATCCGATAAATAAAAAAATTGTAAAAATAATCCCCCCGTGTTTTTTACGAACTGACACAACAAAACAACCAGCTCCCAAAAGCTTTTTGTGAAGAAGAACGCAAATAATCCCACCAACACAGTTCCGCTTTAAACGATTTACGTAAATATTTGATTAAAAAGAAGGAACTAAAATGAAGCAAGAATGAAAATTTAAAGACCTTTGGGAATTAATACGAGAACAAGATATGTGTCTGCATTAGGAAGTTTTTTCGGGGATTCACGTACGGGGCTCATCCAAAACACCACCCCAAAATCCCAAATTTTGACTAAAAAAAGGGGATAAAGAATATTTTGAATAATAAAAAAAATTCGGACCCAAGAAAACATAGAAAAATTTTGTCTGAATTGATAAAGATCGATTAGCTTATAGATAAAGGGGGAAAAAATTGAACCCGAATATAAACCCGAAGAAGATAATAATTAGCTGTTCCCAATGCCCGATTGCAAGAAAACTCTGGATTAAAACAAATACTCGTTTTGTGTTTGTTCTATCTAATGACTTCTTTGTTACAACATTTGTGTTGATACCTATGTAGATTAGATCGCAGTTTTTACGTTGTTATGATGAAAAGTAGTTTATTGAACAATGCTCTTGTATTGTCGTGGATATGTTTTGAACTCACAACACTGCGAGATACTCCTATTTGCTTTTTTTGATAGTTTTCCTCTCTCCTGCAATTCAAAATACTGGTACATTTTCGGGGACCGGAACAATAAACTCCTTAACACCCCTCCAGATAATTCATCCTTCATCTTTCCTAAAAAACCTTCTTATAAGTAATTGAATGCAAAGGACGAATCTTAGGGTAATCAGATGTAGTCGAACCATCCCGCATGCCCTTTTATGCCACTTCCCATATTCATGTCTTTATAGATGTCCCTTCATGGATATTTATAACAAAACTATCTGTATCTGTGTAAAAGTACTCTGGACTCAGAAACAACGAGGCTTAAAAGTATTCATAAAGAAATACGAACATCAAAAGCTTTGATAAATCTAAACAGTAAACCCAATAAAAACGGGCTTATCCAATTTGACTTTCCGTTTATTTCATCATTATACCAAAAAGCGATCATGACATCTTCTGAAGTCCTGATAATTAGGTTTTTTGAAGTCAGCTTAATTGCCTTCGTTCTCTCTAGTGACCAATCTGACATCTTTGCGCTTGTGCGATTTTCCCTAGTCCTTTTCCAAAACAGCTGTGTTCATCACTTAAAAAGTCTTTCTCTGAAGCATCTGTGGAGTTTAGTTCTGAGATCAGTGTTCTTCATGTGCATGGTTTTCAAATAAAATGGGAAAAAACCTGTTTTCTAGATCAAAAGCAATTATACGCTGAAACAGCAGTCAACTTCAAAACCATTCTTATCTAAAATAGTAGAAGGCTGGTAATGACATACATAATTTTTTTGCTTCGAAGATTAGGCACAAGTTTTAGGGCGCCTCTGTTGGATTCTCTTTAGCTTTCTGCTGCAAAAGGATATAAGTCATTATGCAGGTCATGAGTTCCTGTGGATATTCTAAGTTAACTTCTAGAATGAAACCACGCTGTTGAACAGCTTAAACTGCTCAACCACTTTAATGCTCTTTGAATATATTTAAATTGACGCCTGTGTGCATTTTAAAGTTGCGTAAGGAAGTGGACTGCGCCATTGCCCTCCATACAAATTGTTTTGCATCAAAATACAGAGATGGTTAACCTTTACTTGGATCATAGTCGTCCAATATTTTGTTTGCTTTACAGTATGATGCGAACGCCATACAATTCCTCCACGCAATCCGTTTTCAATCATGTTGAATCATTGGCAGCCAGACATAAATCAATCTTACTCCAGTAAACTTAAGAAAGCATCCCAACTCCTTCCCGGCGCAGAAATCATAATGCGCAGGAATCCAGCGCTAAAAATGTTTCATGCAGTCTTTCTAGTAATTTTCAAAGACGTCCCCAACAAACATGTATCCAGCCATCAAGTATGCATCATGGAAAAAAATATCTCCATCGTATTTACACCTAGCTTCTGCCACCATCTTGAGCATGCTGGTAATCAAATCACTGATGTCCTTTCCTCTCAAGGCTAGAAAAGAACGCGCCTTTAGGCGGAAATGTATCTTCGTCAAACTTTCCCAACCCTTCATGTACTCATAAGGGTAAACACCCTTCTAACAAGTGGTTGGTCAAAATATTCTTCCTTATTGGGCAGGACTTTATGGACACAGCAAGCGACTCTAATGAAACCCCATCAGGTGTTGCATAGAGTCATACAAAGACATGTTATTTTAAAGTGAAACACATGTACTTTTTTCTGATTGACTGTCAATGCAAATGTTACCCTGAAGGCGAGTCGTTACTGCTTGCATTATAGGTGAGAGTCGTAAACCTCTGCAAGTTGTGAAGAATATAGGCAGCTTCTTCATGTCCCTTTGGATTCAAACTTAGTTGAAGATTGCATTTACGTGTCTGCTCCTCTAAACTTTCCACAGTGATCATGAGTCTCCCTTACTGTTGATTCGCTGCGTCTGATGAGAGGCCTAAACCACAAATCCAACATTGTTGGCTGAGTCATACTTTTTGTTTTGAGCTTCAGCGTAACATGATTTTCCAGATAAATTCAGAGTATATAGAACAGGACTTACGCACTTGCTGCATGCGCTCTAAGAAGTAATCTGCAGCATTAGGTCCTCTGTATAATTTCTGGGCTTTGAATGAACGCCATCCGATCCGACCTGACAATGATAAAAGGGAGGGGGGGGGGGGGGCAAAGAGCAAATCGCGATGATTACTCACTAAGGCTGTTTTTTGGAAGTCCTGTAGGTTGGCCCCTCATAAGGAACAATGAGTTGATTCGATTCTGCGTAAACAACATATGGAGAATGTTGCAGCCGTTTCCAGTTTCTTAAAACTACCTTTAGATCCGGGTGGGGGCGTAATTAGTTCAGTATTACAGTCTACGTGGCTGATACAATGTTTATAGTTTCGCGTCGCTGCTAACCCGATGGAAATCTTGTCTAAACATTTTCTACAGAATTCTTGTTTATTTTTTGCTTTGAAGTATGCGCAAAAAAAAAAAAAATTAGTGGTGAGCCTATAATCTACTCATTGTTCGTATCAATGTGGAAATCGTAACCCTGCTGGTAAAACATCAGTGTAAGTCAACATGATTTTTGTCTGGCTCGCCAATCGTTGGGCTGTTCCTTAGACACTTTAATGGCTGTAGATTTGTTTCCTCATCCCATGTGTAGATATTAACAGTTTATTGGTTTGTTTTTGTTTCTTCATACTGATCAATTTGTCCACTCTAACAGCAAAGATAATTCCATTGAAGTTAAGATCAGTGAATGTAAGGTTCACTCTCCTCTGGCGTTTTGCGGATCGTAATGCAGCCTTGCGAGAACAACACCACCTAAAGCATTTGTCGTCTTATTCGTGTAGAGTTTAGAACTGCTTTTTTTTTTGCAACTAATGCTGAGGTAGTGGAATGTAAGCCTTAACCACAATCGCGCATACTAGCCTGTTTTAATCTAATCTCTAAGACTTCGCCCTCTGACCAACCAGAGCCACTCATTTTGTGCTTCTTTTCACGGCACAACAAACTTGTAAGCAGTTCGTCTGCCAACTAACCGGTGTTAAGTCATTATGACAAGGAAAATAGTCTGCTGTTTAGTCGAGACCCAGACTTCTAGATTTCTTCATTTATTGTTACAATAGTCAATTAAACAGCTAACATTACTTTAACTGGCCGGGTCTATTGTTAGTTTACGCTGGTACTTGAGAAATAGCAATGAGCAACGCTTGCCCCACTGTTTTTTTAAAATAAAAAAAAAAAAAAAAAAAACTTCGCTGGATCAAAGACATCTATGACCGATATCATTTCATTTAAAAGCTTTTTGATAAATATTCTTCCTTACGGCATTGCTTCAAACAATTCGTCAGGACCCGTCATATATCTTATACCATGCTGAGTTTCTTTTTCTAACTCAAAATAATTATTTAAATTAAAAAAAATACTTAATCCGAAGTCCATATCAATCGTCTTTTGGTTGTGCTTAGACTTCATAAACTAAAGTATAAACAAACCCTTTGGCGTTGTATGTTAGCTGTTTAGAACCAGAGTTAATGTTTCGTTTACGTTTTTTAAACATTTCCTTTTTATCTGGCTCGGTGCCTGGCTGTTGAGAAAAAGTGTCCCTCGCCTTTTTTTGACGATCAAACTTTTGTCTTTTGTAGTCATCAAAATCGGCCTGTAAACGACAAAATTCTTCATCCGTGATTTTGAGTCATGCTAGTGCTTATTTAATTAACAGTTTGAAAACTAAGTTTAGCTGTTATCAGTTGAACCATACTGGTGCTTTTGATATTAGTTTTTTAATTTTTGCTAGCAGCACCTACAGCTAATGAACACAGGCCAAGAGCTAAAGACAAACCGCCTAGAGAGAAAGCTGCGGGTGTGCCTATGCCTGTTGCTAATCGACCAACACTCGTTCCTGCTGTTAGAGCCACTTATATCGATGCTCCATATTAACATAGGTCACAGCACTAAAGGCAGCAGAATACCTTCGTTTGGCTTTGCTGCCTTTTGAAAGGTCTTGCTCATACTTGGCTGCATTTTGTGTAATGTTTGTTAATCTGAAGGTTTTTAGTCGAGGGATTTTCTATAGCGCAGAATTGCCTCTGTCACTTCTTAGGTACTCTCGGATAATGCTGAACGACATGCTTTTTAAAATAAAAAAATAATTTAGTTATGTATATTTTCTAATCTGTTATCTTGGGAATATAGCTGCGCATCATATATTAAAAGGTTTATATCGGCCTCTTTTTCTTATATCAATTTGAATGTTTATTACGTCTCTCACAGTTCTCAACCGTTTTTTTCTTCCATGGCAACTGATAGAACCTCCGTTGACCTTAGGTCAATCCTAAACCGTATTTCGTTGTATAAATAATCATCAAGCTAACATTGTGAAGGTGTAGAATCTTAAGACACAAGGTCTGCTGTTGGACCTTCTACACCTCCCGACCTCAAACAATTTTCTTATTCATCAAAATGCTTGATAAGGTTTACGCCCGCTAGCGTATATTTGGTTAGGGCTAACCCCAATCGAAACATTGTACTTTCGTTATTTTAGATTCATAAACTTTTCACTTCCTCATTTGAATGGGTTCCTTCTCTTCACACAGCAATAAACTACTTTAATCGATCTGCTGCGGCACTAAAACTAAAATTCCATATAAGTGTCTGCCCTGCTTCTGGATAATTTAGAATGATGAAATCACTCTTATTTCGTATATATTGCTAATATTTTGACTGATATTGTTCTGGATCAACCTCGCTAAGTCAGGGGTAGCTAACAACGTCAAACTCTAACGAGATGTCAGAAATGCTGTACTTTGCTTCGTGTCCTTCAGAATACTAACATATTTGTGTCAGTAAAAGTTCGTTCATATGACAATCTGGCTTTTAATGCCCTTGAAAGTATGGGGCACTGCGCTTTTAACAACTCAAAATCTAGGGGTATGAAAAAGCGATTTCCATACGCATCACTAACAGCTACAAACCTTTTGCGTCTTTAGCGCTGCGGCGCCTATTCCTATTTTTTAGTGCTTCCTTCATTTACCGATTCTTCCCTTGAAACGCAAGATCAGCCTTTCGTTCCCGGTTAGCCTAATCAAATAGGTTAAAATATGTCTGCCATATGTAAAGAAAATATTTCTTGCCCCCTCAGTTTTTATAGAATTTTTTCTTAACGATTGCCGCCCCAGATTCTGTACAAACCGTCCTGTTTGGGTCGTTGTTGAAGCGATTTCTATTGTGAAATAGGTCGTGCAGAGCCTGGCACCATCACTTCAGCCCTCCTAGTCGGAAATGTTGGACAGTAAGAATTTGACTGAAACAATAGTAGAGTGGATAATTTGGAACAGTAATATCCGTTTATTTCCCTTCACCGCCAAAAGGGTTCTTTCTTCAGTCTTCTATGCGGACAAGAATCGAGCCATATATGATTGGTGACATTTTTATAAAACAAAATAAAAGAGTTAATTATTTAAAAAATATGCAGCAGTTGAAGGTGAAGAAATTATGATGTTCCTGATCTGAGACGACAATGTATGATTCCCTTTGAGAGCACAGCACGCTCGGGGCTCGGCCAATACATGATTGAGAATTAGTATACAGGGCAGCAAAGGCGTGATTAACAGAAATTAAGGCCGATGAACATTAGAAACCAAACTTAGGACTAAAACCTCCCGAAACTATATACCCTGATGATTTTGAACTAAAGAGATAACCAATCTGTATAAGAAAAACGATAAAGGATAACGTGTTCCGCTTACTTTAAACAAGACCCATCAAGGTTGAGTAGGCCTGGAATACAAATTAGACAAAGGCTTAGTAGCAAGCGAGCGAAATCGCCTTGCTTTACTAAACCAAAATTAGATGCGGAGGCAGTTGCTAAATTTCAAAACATACAACAAGAACCCCCCAACAGATAGCGAAATACAAAACATGGAACTTGAAGTTTTAAGTCAACAGCAGACGAAATAATAGAAGCTAAACCAGTTTTTCAGAAGAAACAGCATTAAAAACTATACACGATCCACCGCTGCCCAGAGAGAAATAACGGCCCTTGATCATGCTTTGAAAGCATCAGAGGTGAATTAACAAACAATTTACAAACGGGGTGAACTAGATGAGCATATAAAAAGAGAAAAGAAAACCTCGTTGAGGCTGACGACGCCAACTTGGGACATGATATTAAAAAAAGAATAACCCAAAGACTAAAAGATCTTAAACAAGAAAGATCAGCAAGACTAGAAGTGTTGTCTACTAACCGAGAAAAATTTACGAACTCAAGTGAGCAGAATAAGAGAAACTATCCAAAGAATTTTAAATGAAGCCCCACAACGCTAGCAGAACGAATAAGAACATTTTTTAGAGAGCAGGGAGTCACATTAGCAAGCTTTTATAACAGCCTTAGATTTGCAATAAGTACACTGGTGTTGGCTATTACAGGCGGTGGGTCAAAGTTCAGTGCCTCCCCCGCCATCGCCACCACCTGATAAATCAGGGGTAAAAAAACAGCTTGATCATCTTGCGAGTTTATAAAAAAATTAGCGGGTAAAGCTAAGACTCTTTACCGGGTATATTAGGGAGTACGTTAGCTGGCTTTTGTCTACCCCAGCAAAGTAGTTGGCTTTATGCCGAGCACTATGGACAATAGTTCCTTAAAGTTGGGTTAAATATTTAGTAAAATAAAGAAGGAGTAATCCTAAGCAAGTTAATCCAAAAACAAGCGCTGTCCTTTTCATATTCATGGTCATTAATTTTCTTTGGCTCGGGACTTCGTGTTCTTCAACGGTCTTTGGTTTTGGGACCTTGGGGATTGGATGACTTAATCTTGGGGGGTCATCGTGTTTTTTATTGTTTGTAATTTTTCGGGCTCAGAATTTATGTCTTTTTTTTCCGACCTTCTGTTCATTGCCTGCCACAAGGATTTCATTATTGTAGTTTATTATGTTCCTACTGAGCCTGAGGTCAGAAGGCAGCATGTATAAACCAGTGCCAACAGCAAAGTCTACTTTCGATCTTGCGTATTGAAAAACCCTTTGGTACCTTTTTAATACTTGAAGGCAAATAAAACTGTAAATTAATGGCGTCCTCTAAATTTGCTAATATTGTTTTTGCCGTAAAAGCCAGTAGAAGGTCAGTTATGCTCGATCTTGTTTGCGCTTGCGAACCTAGCAAACACCAAACGAAAGTACGAAAAGTCGTTTATTCGTTCTATTCCTGCTTTAGTTAGCCCTTAGAAGTGTCTAAGATAAATGTTGTCCCTGCTGTTTATGCTCTTGCTCTATGGACCCTAGGTGAACAGTTGTGCCTGAAAAAAAAGATGTGTAAGGAGGATCCAGTCATGGTATACTTTCTGTGCACGCCCCAAAGATAAAGGGTGCCAAACCATGATTTTAAAATCCAACTTTTTTCTAAAGTCTGTCTTTTAAAATTAATATGAATTCGTTACAGATCCTTTCAAAAGCCTCATGTCTATTCGTTGCTGAAAAGGATTAAACGGTTTGTCATTTGGTAATGGTGCTTGCAGTTCAGGGCAAAATACGTCTGAAGGTGTAAATAAAAATGAAAACTATACACTGACCTCACCAAAGATCAGGGTGATTTAAATGATCAGCATACGACACTCCACACCCAGTTGATGCACAAAACACAGCAAAGTTAACTGGTTCTGAAAAACTGCATCGGATGACTGAACCACACTTTTGCGATGTAGTCTTTTTTTAAAAGGCGGGTTAAAATATTTGCCCAATGGAGTACTCACCTTTACTTGAAAGGTGTCAGTCTGGGGCACAGAAAGTCGAGGGTGTCAGTTGTTAATTTTTAAGATTGTAGTGCGGCCCAACAGAATATTTTGGGATTAGTATATTTGAATGCACTCATTTTTATTTCGTTTAAAAAATGTTTGTAACAATAACAACCCAAGACCGTCCTTCGTTTTTTAAACATGCTGTTAAGAACGATTGCGGGAAACCCAAAATGGTCGCACTCCATGAATTTTTTTACAAAAGTGTATGGTTCAATATAAGTGAATCAAAGAACAATAATAAGATTAAAAAAGTTGATAATAGAGGACAATTAGTTAGCCAGTTAACCAAAACCTGATGGTTATTACGGTTTTTGCTCACTAAAAGAAGCAATGAGTAACTTTAACATTACTCCAAACTTAACAATGCAAATTTAACAACAATGTTAACATTTAAACCTGAAGAAAATAGTAAAATTACCTTTTTGATGTAGAGCTAGCTAAAATGTTAGGCTTTTCAGCTGACAATCATAGATTTAAAGTTACACCATACAAAACTAAATTATGAGGGGAAAGTCCGCTCAATCTGCATTACATTCATTACTCTATGTTCATTTGGATGAGCTAAGCAACTGATGAAACTTAATATGGAAGGGCCCTCAACTGTTTTAAGAGCTCTTCCGTCGGGAAAGCTGCATATTGCGATTATGAAATTATACAATTCCCTAATTTACAGTTTAAAAAATTAGCTTGTGGGAGGGTCGGATCATTTAATATAAAGATCACAGACAAAACAGGGAAAGTCGTAAAATGTGATAACCTGCACATTGTTTTGGAAATAAAATAATAAACTGTACTAAAAAATAATGTCGCGTGGGCCAGAAGAATCGGGAGTTACATTAGCGCCTGTAAGGTGTATAACCTTAGAATTAAAAGACCTTGCAGACGTTGCGGACTTTGAACAGAACGGTGAGATAGGCGCTTTGTATGGTTTTGAGTACACTAAAGACGGTGATTATAAACGCAAAGAGGTTGGCGACAACAAAAGGTTTCCTAAACTAGAACAACTGCGCAATCTAGAAGCAAATAATGTTGGCCAGTATGAATATAAAATAGTTCGAAAACCTGACCTCAAATGGCACTTAGAACCATATTTAGAATGGGACATAAAATTTGAATTCATAAGCCCATTTACATTTTTTAGCCGTCAAAAAAGTTTCAGAAAAGCATTCAACTCTGGC
>JAFLJL010001746.1:5000-15000 GCA_018398815.1 Conus ventricosus | reverse complement strand
CCCCTATCTTGCCCCTTTTATGGGGGCACTTTGGGAAAAACCGCCTACCAACACAAAAAACAGGCCCCCCCACCTGAACTGTACAAAAGTAAACGATGAATGGACGGGGGCCACAACTATGCCCAAAAAAAGACCTCCCCAACTTCCCCAACTTTGCCCCGAAACCTTTCCCTCCATCTAACCCGACTTACCTACACCCATTTCCCCTCGGTCCAAAAATTCCAGACATCACCCCTTTCCCCCAGAAAGGCCCCACTCAAAACCTCCATTTTCTACAAAACCCCCCCACGCACAAAGCATACCTTTGACAAAACAAACCCCCCACAACCCCCACACTAAAGACAGCAAACCCATACTCACAATTTCTCCCTCCGCAACCTCTTTCCGCGAGGAAGAAATTCACTACACAAGCAGCCCCAAAAAAACACAATTCCCTTTACCCAAACCCCGGTACCCCAGTTCCCCCTCTTTAATGCAGCACCCCCGCCGCACCATAGCTGTATCCCGAACATCCTCTGGACACCCAAAAACCAACCAAGAACAGACAGACCCACAGCCCCACCTCCCAACCACCCCAACCCTCCCCCCTCCGTAGGGTCCTCAAATCCAATTGGCACATTTTTACAAAACCCAAACCCGCCTTCCCCTACCAAAAACCCCTGATCACCCTTTAAAAAAGGGCCAAAAACCCAAAGACCTCCCGTGCGATCCATTTAACAGAACCGCAGCTACACCACCAGGTACTCACCCCCCGCACCAAACCCCAAATGAAAAATCTGCCCCCCCACCAAACCCGACCCCCACTTACAGGCCCCCCCAAAAACCCCTTTACAGTCAAAACCCCCAAAAATTTTAAACAAGCCGCACATTATAAATGCCATTTCCCCTGCCCGCGGTGGCAAGATCCCCACCTAGGGGAAAACGTCCCCCAACTGAAACACGCATCGCTGAACATCTGGTGATATCCGCACCCACCGACCCAAACCCGCGCCCTACACTTCAACCACACCCAACACAACATCGACCATGTCAAAGTTATGGCACTCTGGCAGTCACAGAGTGACAGCTTTGAACGCACAACTCAAGAATCCCATCTCATTTCCAAACTGGGCACACTACACCCCCAAGGCATCAATATCCAACAATAACCAAACACACATACCCACCTCTTCCACATCAGTTGGCAATATCCCCTACCAACACACACACATACACACACACTTACATACACCACCACCACATCCTCTTCACTCACTTCATACAGTAGTTACAGCAACCCTCCATCTATCTAATCTTAATTTTGTTTTGATCCTTCCCCTTAAATCCCCCACACACACACACACCTTTTTTTTTTTTTTGTTTTTTTTTTGTTGATCATTAATCTATCCACCATTACCACAACCATCACAAAGATATCATACCATCCTAATAAACTAGACACACAACCCTATCATATCAACACACACACCTCCCCTGACCAACCCCCCCCCCACCCCCCCCCCCCCCCCCCCCCCCCCCCCCCCCCCTCTGTTTCCTCTCCCATAATCCCCCTGGCCTCATGTCATTTCCGCCTTCATGGAGAATTACGGATAAGTCATTTTTCATTCCCCCTTTTTTTTTGTTTTTCGTAGTTTGTACTGTCCCACATGTTAAATGTGATTTATTTTTTCGCCTGATGAAGACCCAAGTGGTTGAAATGCATTGTGTCTTGTCTTGTCCTTTGTTTGTCAATGTCATTGGCGGTAAGTTCTAAAACTCTATTCCTGATCTCAGTTTTAAAAGACTTTAGAGAACAGTTAAAGACTGTAGTTTTATTTCACATGAAAGACAGAGACTCATTTGATGAATGTTTGCGCGAAAATGATGTTATTGAAAATGATCAGGAAAAACGCAGGATTAAGCAAAAACTGAAATCTGAAAAGTTTAGTAAATTAGTATTGAAAACGGATAATCCTACACAGTATGTTTGTTTGTAGATAATCGTTATTTTTTTACGACAAAAACGCAGAAGAGCACACAAAACAAAGTGTGAAGTAACGACGATTTAATGCACGACACAAAACAGGACAAGAAATTTTCGGCAAAATGCCTTCCTCAGCGACAAAAAATACAGACATAAACATGCACAATACTCCCCTTGTGAAGCCAAAGTGGTGAATGACACTTTGGCTTCACAAGGGGAGTATTTGTGCATGTTTATGTCTGTTTTTTTTTGTCGCTGAGGAAGGCATTTTGCCGAAAATTTCTTGTCCTGTTTTGTGTCGTGCATTAAATCGTCGTTACTTCACACTTTGTTTTGTGTGCTCTTCTGCGTTTTTGTCGTGTTTCAGTAACGCCGCAGTTTGTTTCATTTGCCGTTATTTTTTTAGTTATTGAAGTCTTACTTGTCAGAGAACGTAGAAACACGGGTTCTGGAGTCAGCCGGTCGAAACTGGTTGAGACCGGGTGAGCCAGAACCCGTGTTCTACGTTCTCTCTCTCTCTCTCTCTCTCTCTCTCTCTCTCTCTCTCTTAAAGTTCAAAACTGTGTGGTATTGTGGTGTGTGTGTGTGTGTGTGTGTGTGTGTGTGTGTGTTGTGTGTGTGTGTGTGTGTGTGTGTGTGTGTGTGTGTGTGTGTGTGTGTGTTTGCGAGTGTGTCAACCAGCCGACGTGGTGTGGGTGGTTAACGTTGCAGATTTAGGTTGCGGGTTCACGTGTTATCAAAAGCATGTGATGTTTGACTGTCTAGTCGTCGGATAATTTGAATTGTCAAGTGTGTTAAGGGGCGCCAATGGCAAGACTGGATCCATACAGTGGAGTTTTGTTCAGACTGGATCCATACAGTGGAGTTTTGTTCAGACTGGATCCATACAGTGGAGTTTTGTTCAGACTGGATCCATACAGTGGAGTTTTGTTCAGACTGGATCCATACAGTGGAGTTTTGTTCAGACTGGATCCATACAGTGGAGTTTTGTTCACTTAATGGATGCATCTGTGAGTGTGCTGCACCTCTTTCGTGTCCGACACTGCCGGTGTCTGTCTCTTTGGAGGGAGAGGGAACCTGGGATGGGGTGGGGGAGAGGGTGAGTAATGAAAAGAAGCGTGAAATACAGCCTTGTCATGTAGCCATGTCATGTAGCCTTGTCATGTAGTCTCAAATAAGGAGAGAGAGAGAGAGAGAGAGAGAGAGAGAGAGAGAGAGAGAGAGAGAGAGAGGAGAGAGAGAGAGAGAGAGACGTAGACGTAGACGTTTTTTTATTCGTAAAGGCCATAGCCCCTTCGAAGGGGGTAAATACATATCATACCGCGCAGGTCAACTCATTTAACTAGCTTAGCACATAATTTACGGTCTTAACATATCATTTCGCATTCTAAATGCCTTATACAAATACAAAGCGAAGTGTTTAATTGCGTTTTCATTCAATGATGCCATTAACATAATCAGTGTGAAGAAACATGGTTTTCTTAAGTACTTAGTGGGATTAATTGCTGTCGAACAGCTTGTAGTTTAGAACAAGTGAGAACAAAATGAATTTCATTTTCATCATCTTCGTAGCAGAGTGGACATGTAAAATTACGATCATTCAAAGGCCTGTAACGGTTAGAATGTACACAGATATCCCAAAACACCATACCTGAATTTGTGACAATATATTTAATATGTCTGTTAATCTGCATTGATAAGTACCTTGGAATACAATGTGAAGGATTTAACAATCTGTAAATATCAAACCGGTGACTGTCTTCAACATGGGAATTCCATCTTTGCCAGTTACAATCGATTAACCTTTGCCGAAACAAGCGAATAAAACTATGTATGTCATCTACACCCTGATTCTCCCACACAACACCAAAACCAAATTCGTACAGTTTCAACCTAACTTTAGTTGCCCAATTACTCTTACCCCTAGCGTCTAGCTGCACTAACATTTTGTACGCTTTGTGAGGTAATCTTTCTGGGGGCATTCGAGTTATCTTTAGCCAATAACGAATGCATCTAACCACTGAAAGTAAATGAATTGGATATCTGTTAGTCTTCCCATAGACCAGGTCATTTGGTGTTTGTAGTGAAACACCGAGAAACGTTTTTAATGCGTACAAATGAATCTTTTCAATTTGTATAGAGGCAACTTCGTAGGCCCCACAACTCAGCTCCGTACTGTACCATGGGTTGAATCTGAGAATCGAATAACAATAAAAACAATGTCAGAGACTCATTATCGAGCATACGCAGTTTCTTTAGGATACAAAGTAAACATTGTTTAGCTCTGCTTACAAGATCATTGCAAGCAAATCTGAAACTTAAACGGGTTGAGAAATGTATACCCAAGTACTTATAAGCATTCACCACTGGCATAGCAATTCCATTATACATCCATTTTTCCCGTGCAGCAAGATATCCACCTTTCCTAAACACTATAATATTACTTTTTGCCATGTTTACCTTCAACTGGAGAGATTCAGTAGCTCTTTCTAAACTATTTAACTGATTTTGCAGACCAGCTATTGTTTCTGATATCAACACAACGTCATCAGCTAACAGGAGAATAAATATCTCCAAGGCATCATTTAAAAAGTGAGCTCCGTGCCTACCGTTATGTATTACTTCTAACGTTACTTCGTTAATAAATAGAGTAAAAAAGAACGGGACTACAGACATCCCCTTGTTTAACTCCCAATGTGCAGTTTATGTAGTCTATTAGGGATGATCCGCATCTCACTCTCGCCTTCACAGAGTTATACATGCTCAAAATACATCTATATAATTTACCTCGGAGTCCATGCTTCACCAGTATTGGCCACAATATACTTCTGTTGACAGAGTCAAACGCTTTTTCAAAATCAATAAAAGCTACATATAATTTTCGGTTTAGACAGAACTGTTTTTGAACAAAGGCCATCAGAGTAAACATGTGATCTATAGTTGAATAATTCCGTTTAAATCCGCTTGATATTCGCCTGTAATATTGTTCTCTTCGACCCATTCCTGAAGTCTTCTGTTAATGATAGCACTATATAATTTACTGCTAATGTTACACAGCGAAATTCCTCTATAGTTGTTTGGATTGTTAGCGTCACCTTTTTTATATAATGGGAGAACAATCGATTCAGCCCAACTTTCAGGAAACACACCTTTATCAAATAGAGTATTCATAAATTTTGCTAAAAAGTTAATCACCAAATCAGATTTACAAGCAGTTTTAATTATTTCACTAATGATCCCATCTGGGGCCTGCAGCTTTTCGATTCCTCAATTTACGTAAGGCCAAAATGATTTCTTCTTTCGATATAGGGCGATTTATATTATTATAATTATCATCATCTTCATCACTTCCGTCTACCTGCCCTACACCACTATCAGTACTATAATTTCTTTCAAGCAGTTCCTTAAAATGATGAAACCAATTGTCCAAACTAATATCATTTTGAGGCTGGGTTCTTTTTTTCTGAGTTTTCCGCATTGTTTCCCAAAATTCTTTCTGGCTACTAACAGAGGAAACTAATTTATCAACCATTGTTCTGTTAAATACCTTTTGTTTTTTCTTCAAAAGATGTTTATAGTCGCGTCTGGCATTACAGTATTCAACATGATCAGGTACAGATAAAGTTCGACGATATTTAGTTAACAATGTACGTGCATTTCTTTTACTTAAAAGACATTCTTTATCATACCAATCATCGCCAGCTTCTTTCGCATTTACCTTAATCTTCCTCTTCATACAGTCAGCGGCGACTTTAAACAATCGTTAAAAACATGTAAAGCTTCATTTATATTAACTTCAATGAGACTAACTGCCATGTGCATCCTTTGTTGAAATTCTGGTGAATCCATTGCATTACACAACAAGTCAACATAAGCTTCATTCCAAACATATTTTTCAAGCCAACTAATAGCATCTCTTTCTCTTACATTGTCCAGGTTTTCGCTGTGAAAGCTAGTACGCAGAACCAAAGGCATGTGATCAGAATCAATCCGTTCATCCACACATAACTTACAATCATTAAAGTATGTTGCAAACATATCACGCGACATTAAAAAATAATCATTCACACTATTACCACTTTCAGAAATGTATGTGTAGCAACCTTTGAGGTCGCCCTTACACAAACCATTCAAAATACACAGATCAAATGCAGTGCACATGTTTAGCAACATCTTACCATAATTACTTAACACATTGTCTTCTGAATTCCTGTTCACATGCAATGGGCCACTCAAACATTGATTTTCAAAAGGGAAAACACTTTCTTCTAAATCTTGAGAAATATTGGAAGTACGACCATTCATATCACCACTTAGCAAAATATAAACATCACCAATAGAAAGCAAGCAGTCACATACAAAGTCTTCAAGTAAAGCAATACCATTATCAGAATCAACAAAACGATAGTATGGTGAACCCTCTGGTGGTACATATGCACAGACATACAAAACATCTTTTATTGTACCCAACATAGATTTATCAACAACAAAAGCGCAAAAAGTATCAGACTTAATTTCCAGTGACTTTAACGAGTGAACAAAACTCTTTTTTAACAAGGCATATTAACCCCCCAGATCGCCTTCCACGTGTAGTCAGTTTCATAGCTGGTTTACAAAATTTGTCAAAGCCAGCAAACACAGACGACTGGAAATCTTCCATAAAGGTTTCAGCCAGGCATATAAAATCAAAAGAACTAACAAACGAAACAAAAAATCTTTATCATGTAATTTAGAGGATAAACCGTTTATATTCCAATGAAGAAAGGAGAAGTTTTTTTTGTGTTATTTACAGAAAAAGGAACAATGGACACATTACTATCACCTAGATCATGTAACACGGTACACACATCTTCGGAAAACGTGTTAGACGGGTTAGACAGGTTTTGTGGCACACATTCATTTGTAACAACATTTACATTTTCAACCTGGGCAACGGCTGAACTAAAGTTAGAGTGCACTGCGTTGTGAACTGTCTCATGAACAGCACGTGCTGACAGCGTGTCAACTTCGCCGCACTGTGACAACAAAACCGGTGTCGTCCCAAAGTTTGTTCTTTTCACTGGTACGGGAAAAATGAAATCATCTAGACAAACGTGGGGCCGGCCGCCTCCCTATTTAATTTCAACTAGTCTGTCAGCATGGTCCACAGTGAATTTCTTCCCATCAATGAGGAGATGGTTAAACACCATTGAGGCTCTCTTGCCCTCCCCCCTAGCTGTCTTCAGATGTGGAGTTAAACGTCTCCTAACCTCTCGAACTTGAGCAGAGAAGTCCTCCCCAACGAAAAGCTCTGTCCCGCGCAATTTGCCCTTTGCCTTTAACACAGCAATCTTCTGTTTATAGAAGACGCACCTGGCGATCACTGGTGAGTCAGGCTTGGAGCTGATTCGATGAACCCTATCGAACTGAAAGTCCTCAGCAAGTTCTAACTTATCTGTGATCAGGTCCTTCACCATATCTTCACAGTCCGCCGGAGTCTCGTTGTTCTTCCGTGGCAGGCCGTAGAAGATGAGGTTATTGCGCCTGGACCGTCCCTCAAGGTCATCCGTTTTCCTCTCCAGGACGTCCAGCTTTCTCGTCAGGTCCTCGTTCGTCCTCTGCAACTCGTCGTTTTGCTGACGTAGACCCGTGACCTCACCTCTCAGTGCCCTCAGCTCTTCTTGCATGGCCCCGTACTCCTCCTGTAGGACGTGGAGGTCTTCCTTCATCTCACCAAAGCGGGTGTCCATCTTCGACCTCAAGTCCTGGATCATGCCCACCACGTCAGACAAAGTGGGCTCTTTCACCGGTTCACTGGAGACTCTTCGTGAAGTGCCGTCCGCTCGCTCCATACTGCTTCTGGAACTGCTCGATTTCAATCGTGTCTGTCTCGAGCTGTCCTTGCTTTGCGAGGAGTTAGGGCCTTGGTTAGTCTCCACGTCGCCACAGCGGAGCAGAAGACTCCCCAGAACAAAAACGAGAGGAGCAATCCCAGTACTACACCGTCCGCTCTCCGTCGCAGTTTCAGCATGGCGATGTAGCTGTTCTTCCTCTCCCTCGCCCGCTTCAACATGAAGGCCAGGTACACCGTGTAAAAGCGACCACAACAAGCCCTAAAATATGTTGCCGATGAAGGCATTGTCTCTTGCAAAGTCTCTCGCCACTTCTCGACAGGTAAATCGCAATGTTGTGCTTGCAATCAGGGTCAATTACCAGAGACCAAATCGCGGCCTCACACGATGATACACATGTCACGCCCCCCGAGAGAGAGAGAGAGAGAGAGAGAGAGAGAGAGAGAGAGAGCACCTGCACAGCTCTCAAATTCTGTGGACCTTCTTGCCCTGTGATGATATTCTGTGGACCTTCTTGCCCTGTGATGATATGTCTTGTTGCCCTGTGACAATATGTCTTGTTGCCCTGTGATGATTTGTCTTGTTGCCCTGTGATGATATGTCTTCTTGCCCTGTGATGATATGTCTTGTTGCCCTGTGATGATATGTCTTCTTGCCCTGTGAAGATACGTCTTCTTGCCCTGTGAAGATACGTCTTCTTGCCCTGTGATGATATGTCTTCTTGCCCTGTGAAGATACGTCTTCTTGCCCTGTGATGATGTGTCTTCTTGCCCTGTGATGATATGTCTTCTTGCCCTGTGATGATATGTCTTCTTGCCCTGTGATGATATGTCTTCTTGCCCTGTGATGATGTGTCTTCTTGCCCTGTGATGATGTGTCTTCTTGCCCTGTGATGATATGTCTTCTTGCCCTGTGATGATATGTCTTCTTGCCCTGTGATGATGTGTCTTCTTGCCCTGTGATGATATGTCTTCTTGCCCTGTGATGATATGTCTTCTTGCCCTGTGATGATATGTCTTCTTGCCCTGTGATGATGTGTCTTCTTGCCCTGTGAAGATACGTCTTCTTGCCCTGTGATGATATGTCTTCTTGCCCTGTGAAGATACGTCTTCTTGCCCTGTGATGATATGTCTTGTTGCCCTGTGAAGATGTGTCTTCTTGCCTGTGATGATGTCTTCTTGCCCTGTGATGATGTGTCTTCTTGCCCTGTGAAGATATGTCTTCTTGCCCTGTGATGATGTGTCTTCTTGCCCTGTGAAGATACGTCTTCTTGCCCTGTGATGATGTGTCTTCTTGCCCTGTGAAGATACGTCTTCTTGCCCTGTGATGATGTGTCTTCTTGCCCTGTGAAGATACGTCTTCTTGCCCTGTGATGATGTGTCTTCTTGCCCTGGGATGATGTGTCTTCTTGCCCTGTGATGATATATCTTCTTGCCCTGTGATGATATGTCAGTATCGGTAAGTTCATGGACCTTCTTGCCCTGTGATGATATGCCAGTATCGGTAAGTTCACGGATCTTCTTGTCCTGTGATGATATTCGGTATAGGTAAGTTGGTGGGAACTGTCGATGGATGGACGTGGAAGTCTTCCTCCACAGGGAGAAGCTCGCTCACGCTTGCTCCACAACTAAACACTCACTGTTGTCACTAAAGAGCTTTGTAGGTGGTGGACTACTGATACCTGTTGGATCTGAACAAGTAGCGCTGAACACTGCCGAGGTTGTTATTCGGCAGCAGTGCAATGTCTCCGGTGGGTTACCTTACGTCGAAAAAAAGCAGTGTTCAAAATGCTTGGCAGGAAAGATCAGTCTCTAGCTGTGCTGTGCAAATAGGTCATGTGGGATGGTTTCGTAGCAAAGTGAGAGGCAGTGAGTTCCAAACAGTTGGGGCAGAAAAGCTGAAGGAATGCTATACACGGAGAGCGTACCTGATATTGATAGCTCCGTGTAGAGTGCCAGTGATGTGACAGCTGCAAAAACAAACAAACAAACGCGTATGGTGTTTGGGGGGGCTGGAATGGGCGGCGTGGATGTGTTGGAACCGAGTGGGCATGACAACGAAACCGTTGAAAACAAAGAAACAAACACTTGTGGATTCAAAAGCGCATTCAGCTATGTGGAAAGGATTTAACATCATTATTCCATGATTTAAGATTAAATAAACATTACTTACAAACCTGAATTATGCCAGTATATGGTGCATCATC
>JAFLJL010001746.1:0-2500 GCA_018398815.1 Conus ventricosus | reverse complement strand
TTGTTTACTTTAATGCTGTCTGACTTGTTTACTTTAATGCTGTCTGACTTGTTTACTTTAATGCTGTCTGATTTGTTTGCTTTAATGCTGTCTGATTTGTTTACTTTAATGCTGTCTGTATCAGCTTCTGATTTGTTTACTTAATGCTGTCTGACTTGTTTACTTTAATGCTGTCTGACTTGTTTACTTTAATACTGTCTGATTTGTTTACTTTAATGCTGTCTGATTTGTTTACTTTAATGCTGTGTGAGTTGTTTACTTTAATGCTGTCTGATTTGTTTACTTTAATGATGTCTGACTTGTTTACTTTAATTCTGTCTGACTTGTTTACTTCAATGCTGTCTGATTTGTTTACTTTAATGCTGTCTGACGTGTTTACTTTAATGATGTCTGACTTGTTTACTTTAATGCTGTCTGATTTGTTTACTTTAATGCTGTCTGACTTGTTTACTGTAATGCTGTCTGATTTGTTTACTTTGATGCTGTCTGATTTGTTTATTTTAATGCTGTGTGACTTGTTTACTTTAATGCTGTCTGACTTGTTTACTTTAATGCTGTGTGACTTGTTTACTTTAATGCTGTCTGATTTGTTTACTTTAATGCTGATTTGTTTACTTTAATGCTGTCTGTATCAGCTTCTGACTTGTTTACTTTAATGCTGTCTGATTTGTTTACTTTAATGCTGTCTGATTTGTTTACTTTAATGCTGTCTGACTTGTTTACTTTAACGCTGTCTGACTTGTTTACTTTAATGCTGTCTGATTTGTTTACTTTAATGCTGTCTGTCGTGTTTACTTTAATGCTGTCTGATTTGTTTACTTTAATGCTGTCTGACTTGTTTGCTTTATTGCTGTCTGATTTGTTTACTTTAATGCTGTCTACTTGTTTACTTTAATGCTGTCTGATTTGTTTACTTAATGCTGTCTGACATGTTTACTTTAATGCTGTCTGACTTGTTTACTTTAATGCTGTCTGTATCAGCTCAGAAAAAAAACCCTTTGCTGTCATCAGGGCAATGGCGCTGAAAATTGATACCATTTTTCTCCCTTTCTGTACTCCCAGTTCTTATTGAACAGGGAGTACTTTACAGTGGGAACGAAGAAATGCTGTCTGTGTGTCTGTCTGTCCGTCCGGGGTCAAACTGTGTTCCACTCGCTCCAGACAAAACTGCTGGACTGATCTTTCCGAAAATTTGTAGACATGTTCATTATGGGTCACAGATGATGCCCAATGTTTTATTTTACCAGAATAGCCGTTACTAAGGGCTGTAAATGATAATTAAGCAATAACGGTTTGTAAACTTAAGTGTAACCAACTTTCGTAAGCTTCTCGGAAGTATAATGGTTAGTATCCCCGCCTGGCATGCAGGCGATCTGGGTTCATTTCCCCGTCGGGGAGAGCATCAATATATTCTTTTTCTTTCTCTTACATGCAAGATTTCTACACCAAAAGGGGAGAAAGTGCTATAGTGACTGATTTACATTATATATATAATTATATATATATATATATATATTTTTTTTTTTTTTTTTTTTTGTTTCTACTTACTGGGAGTACGTTTATATGCTTTGCATCTTGTTCAATTCTTCCAGCGTCCATGTTTGCCATGGCGAGCGCCGCGGCCATGTTGTCCACGCTCATCAAACCCAGAGAGCTGGAGGAGGAAGGCCGCGACCCCAAAACCGGCCTGTGGCGCCGGACTGCGGAGGTGGAAATGAGCATGGACATCGCGGGTGCAGAACCCGCACATCAGGCCACTGACACTCTTCTCCCCTTCCCTTCTGAAGGCCTCGACGATCACCGAGCTGCCCACATGGGGAGGTCAATGGTCACCGAGCTGCCCACATGGGGAGGTCAACGGTCACCGGGAGGTCAACGATCACCGAGCTGCCCACATGGGGGAGGTCAACGGTCACCAAGAGGTCAACGATCACCGAGCTGCCCACATGGGGGAGGTCAACGATCACCGAGCTGCCCACATGGGGGAGGTTAACGATCACCGAGCTGCCCACATGGGGGAGGTCAACGGTCACCGAGAGGTCAACGATCACCGAGCTGCCCACATGGGGGAGGTCAACGATCACCGAGCTGCCCACATGGGGAGGTCAACGATCACCAAGCTGCCCACATGGGGGAGGTCAACGATCACCGAGTTGCCCACATGGAGGAGGTCAACGGAAGACGCCACAGTCGTGGGAATTCCACATTGAGCATCGACAAGAACCCGGTTATCGTCGCGAAGGGCGTGGACGAGCGACACTCCGCGGCTCAGCTGTGCTTCCACGATAGCTCAGTGATTCTGCTTCCTGGGAGAGACGAGGCGCGCGTTTTTTGCCAGCAGCAGCAGGAAGGCGATGTTACAGCGTAAAATGTAACAATGTAGTTGTCTCCTAAAGCAGAAAAAAAAGGGGGGAAACGACAATCCAGCTGCGGCTAAAAAAAATTTAAACAAAAAAAGAAAGAAAAAAAAGAAAAAGACAAAAAACAAAAACAAGACAGA
>JAFLJL010001745.1:0-27500 GCA_018398815.1 Conus ventricosus | reverse complement strand
GTTGGTCAACCACGTTCCCAGGTAGACGAAAGACTCCACCTCCCTGATGGGCTCTCCACCGACTGTGACTGATGTGTTGGCAGTGGTGTTGATTTTCATCAGCTCGGTCTTCTTCCTGTTGATCTTGAGCCCTGTCCCGACTGTTGTGGTCTCCAAGGTGGTCTTGTCCTGCATCTGGCTGTGGCTGTGTGACAGAGTGCCAGGTCTCAGGAAGTCGAGGTCGTCCAGCTGCGTCCGGAGGTGTCCACTGTATACCGTTGTTCCTCCCTGTTGTAGTGGTCTTCATGATCCAGTCAATGACCGGAGGAAGAGGAACGGCGACAGCAGGCACCCCTCCCGAACTCCGGTCTTCACCTCAAAACTTTGGGACAGTGGCCGGCGTGGGCAATCCTGCAGTTCATTTCCTGTAGGTGCACCGGATGAGGAGATGATCTTTTCGGGGACTCCGTAATGCCTCAGCAGCTTCCACAGCGTCTCTCTGTCCACACTGTCGAAGGCCTTCTGATAATCTATGAAGTTGAGTAGGGGGGGGGTTTTCCCACTCCAGCGACTGCTCCACGATGATGCGCAGGCTGACGATCTGGTCGGCACATGATCTGTTCCGCCAGAATCCTGCTGCTGGTCTCGGAGCTTGGGGTTGACAGCCTCCTTCATCCTCTCCAGTAGAACCCTGTTGAGAACCTTACCTGGCATTGACAGGAACATGATCCCTCGTATTGCTGCAGTCCCGGGAGGTCTCCTTTCTTCGGCAGCTTGATGATGATTCCTTCTTTCCACTGGGCCGGTACCTCCCCCTTCTCCCGATCTTGCTGAAGAGGCTGTATAGCATGTTGACAGCTGTCTCTATGTCTGATTTGATGGCTTCTGCTGGTATCTCGCCCGGCCCTGCAGCCTTCTCATTTTTCAGGGTCATGATGGCCTTCTTGATCTCTGCCTTTGAGGGTTTGTCGCAGCTGATGGGCAGTTCTGACTCTCCCGGGTGGGATGTCTGGCGGTGTGTCAGGGGGGACGGTTCAGCAGCTCCTTTAAGTGTTCTGCCCATCGTTTCAGCTGTTCTCGGTTGTTGTCGTGGGTTTCCATTCTTGTCCTTCACTGGCTTGTCTGTCTGCTGGAACTTGCCCATCAGTTTCTTGGTCACCAGGTACAGGTCCTTCGGGTTTCACTTGTCCGGCTGCTGCCTCTGCTTGACTGGCCAGGTCGCATAGTAGTCCCTCTTGTCTTCTTGATGTCCTCTTTACTTCTCTGTTCGCTGCTGGTGTGCTCTTCTGTGCCTTTGCCTTAGCTACTCTTGTTCGGCTCGTGTTCAGCATAGTTTTCTTCTCTCTCCTTGTTTCCATTTGTGGATGGTGTCGGCCGAGATCCATTCCTTGTGCTGGGTCTTCTTCTTGCCAAGATCTCTTTAACAGTGTCATGCCAGGTTTTCTTACATGTTCCCACTGTGTCTCGATGTCTGTCTCATCGTCTTCTATTTGCTCTTGTAGGGGCTGGAACCTGTTCGAAAGGCTGATCTGGAATGCTGCTTGTGTGTCCCTGTTTCTGGGCAGTCCGACATTGTACGTTGTCCGTGTGTTGTTGGCGTGGTGAATCCCTTGAGGCGAAGTTCACTGTGTAAAAGAAAGTGGGGGTCTGAGGACACGTCAGCACCTCTCATCACTCGTACATCCGCCCATGATCTCCTGAACTTGCGGCTTATGCAGATGGGGTCAATCTGGTTCTCCGTGACGTTGGTTCGGGGATCTCCATGGGCCTCGTGGATGCGCTTGTGTGGAAAGACGCTTCCTCCTATCCCCAGCTGGTTCAGGCGCACAGGTCTGCAAAGCGCTCACCATTCTCGTTCATCGTCCCAGTCCGTGTGTTCCCATGATGCCCTCGTAGCCTGTGTTGTCCATTCCAATCTTGGCTTTGAAATCTCCCATCAGTATCGTATGTCCTTTGCTCCTCTTCTGTCTGTCACTGTCTGTAGTTGCGGGTAGAATCATCTTTCTTCTCTTCCCCGCATCATTGGTGGGAGCATAGCACTGGATGATGTTCAGCCCGATGTCCTTCTTCTTCGTGGTAAACTTGCTGTGATTTATGCGGTAGTTGACGGTCCCCTCCGATGAGTGCCCCTGTGCCTCCGGTGCCAGCATCAGGGCCCCACCCTCAGTGTGGGGGGCTCCATCCTCTGTGTTTTCCCGAGTACGCAGCTGTTCTCCAGATGAAAGTCTCAGCTGTCCTGACTGAAGCCACCTTGTCTCATCAGTCCTAGCACCCGATCTTGTATTTTTTCATCTCTCTTGCAACTTGGATGGTTTTTCCTGTTTCGTACATCGTCCCGATGTTCCATGTGGCTACTCTCGTTGTTGTCCTGGGTGTTAGAAGGGGAATCGCCTTGCAGTTCCTTTCGGCTTTCACTGCACCGCGTCATATGTCTCCGGGATGGAGACCCTACCTTGCCCATGTGAAGTTTTGGTTCATTTTCGTCGATGCTTCTGTGACTGGTCTTTTTTTACAGGGAGGGTTTTTTAGCCCTACGCAAACCCCTTTATCCTCGGGCGAGGTGGTTTCCCGCCTTAGTCGCCTCTTACGACATGGCATGGGAGGGCAGTGGGGGCTATTCTATGCCCAACCCACAGGGCTAGGGAAAAGTAAGGTGTATATGTAATCATTCAACCAATGCTCATGTTCGGTCTTCAATAGCTTTTTCATGTTTTTTTGTTGTTGTTGTGGGAATAGGCGCATCCTAATGGATCATTCCTCTTTTTCAACCGCCCCCAGAGAAAGAAATTTATGAACTTGTTTTGCCATTTCCTTCGTAAAGCTGCCCTTTTTTTAAACCTTTCCTTGTCACTTAAATATCATACATTTAAAAACTTGCTTCATTCATTATTGAAACTGTCAATCCTCTCCCTCTGAAGGCGTAACCCTCCCCCTCCCATCCACCCCCCACATCCTCGATCAAACGAGCAAAGTGTTGTCACATGGGTGTTGGAAAAACACATGGCATTGACTGTAATGACTTGAATCAGCAATGCCAAACCTACGACCCATTTCAAAGGTATTTCAGAAAGTCGTGTCGAAATGTTTGTGGAAACATTTGTCCAATATTTGTCTTCCTGAACTAATCGGTCTGCTTATGGAAGGATCACAGCACTGAGCCTGCAGTGCTGGATGTCATAGGACCTGATGACGAATGCAAATGAGATTTATCGGGATGATTGCTTCTCCGTGACTTCAATGCAGCATTCGACACGTTGGATCATTCCATCCTTTCAAAGAGGTTAAAATCACTTTTGGTGCTCAGGACAAAGTTCTTGGTTAGTTTGAGGCCCACGTTCACTGGTCATTGCCAGTCAGTTGTCATCGATGGTTGTATGTCTACCAAAATTGCTTGTGGGTGGGTTCCAACCCGGCTCGTATTGGGACCTATGGGTGTTCACAAATTTATTCTCAGTCCTCAACCGACAAAATTTCGTCATAAGTATGCAGATGATACCGAGTTGTCAAACGTTGCTTTCACTTGACTAATTTTTTATGTTCTGTCCAGCCCCCTGTTCCGTCCAGCTATGCATTGATGAAGTTCTTTCCTGGATGAACAGCAACAAACTCACGCTGAAGTCTGACAAAAACAAATGATATTTGCTGCATTCTCTCACGAATCAAGCATGCAGGCAGTGGATAATAACCATTCAACTGGTGCAACAGAAGACTTCTCAGTTCACTAATTACTTCTCGGCTCGATAATTTTGTAATTCAGTATGGCCTGCAGAACAAATTTCGCGGTCTAGCGAGTTCAAAACAGCGCAACGCTGCTCTGCCTAAAAAATGAAAGCAAGATCACATCATACCATTGCTGAAGGAGGTCCACTGCTATCGTTCAGTATTATAGGATAGCTACTCTTGTTTTCCCTTTCCCTTTAGATTCTTTTCCACCGTGCTGGTCCTCTACACTCTGTGCATACCTGTCATCACATTCCCTTTCCCTTCTTCCAGTCAGAAACTCCTGATGATCCCAAAGAGAAATCTAAAACGGGTGGGGAGGCGTTCCTTTAGCTTTGCCGCCCCAGATGTTTGAGTTTCACTGCTTCCCGCTTACAAAAAACCCGTCCACCTGACCTGTTTGCACATCAGTTTAAAAGAACAAAAACTACACTTTCAGCCGGCTATTTTAGACGATACTGCCCCCACGTATATGAACACGGTAAGTTCTGTAGTAAGGCGATTTTTTCCCCCCTGTATTATTGTCCGTGCCACTCCAGTGCAATGCACCATGCCGCTCATTTCGGCTTCCCTCCACGCCTACAGCCTGGCTGGACCCCCACAGCCCCCGGGACCGGGAATCCACAGGGAGCAGCCAACATCAAGTCGTCAAGAGGCAACCCACCAGAGGAGACACTGCACTGCTGCCGAGTCACTTCGGGGGTTTCCAGTGGTGCCCCTTTGGCCCAGAGTACGCAGGACTTCACATACTAAGCCCCTACTGATGACAATAATTGCTTAGTCGGGTACCCGGCGTGAGTGGGCTCTCCCTTAGGAGGTCCCAACAAGTCAGTCCATTTTCAGTCTCCATGAACTTGCCATTACCGGTAGGTCCAACATAACCTCACCAAGGCTTAGACTTTGGGGAGGAATTCAAAACCCAAAAGGGGGAGACCCACAGAAAAATTTGGACAGTTTAATGTTTATCACAAGGACGAGGATGAAATGAATGCTACAAAATTACCATTCCAGGCTGAAACTGCATGACAGGCTGTATTTTTAACCCCTTACTTTCATAACATATCTTGGCTCACCAGGCCGAGAGATACAGACACCTGCAGAGATGGTCACGAAATTCGAGCAACACGATCAGAGACGCATTCCTTGGTGGATGAAACTCGGCTGCGTGGATCCAGTCTTCCCAGTTAAAACCTGTAGGCAAATTCAGTGGGGGCCCGAGAAATCCCAAAAATAAATGGCTCTCATGAAAACTGAACCCACGACCACCCTGGCGGGACTTCCGGGTGCTAATTTCTTTTGTATGTTAGCTGATACATGTGAATGCATAAAGTATGTATGGTGAATGAAAGCGCAATGGGTAGTTTACAACCAGAATTGTGTTATACCAATTCTATTTTCTTCTTCTTCTTCTTCTTCTTCTTCTTCTTCATCACATCATTTAATACTGTAATTATTATCATTTTTATTTTTACTATTATTATTATTATTATTTATTGCCATCATCATTTGTATTATTATTATCATTACATTGGCCTGTCTCTTTCTTCGAACACATTATACTGTATTTATTCGTTTGGGGATAAACATGTATTATGTTTGTCTTGTTTAGTGGTGAACACGCACTGTACTTGTCTTCTTTGGTGGTGAAAACGTACTGTACTTGTCTTTCGTGGTGAACGTGTACCGTACTTGCCTTTAGTAGTAAACATGTACCGCACTTGTCTTTAGTAGTAAACATGTACCATACTTGTCTTTAGTGGTAAACGTTTTACCGTACTTGTCTTTAGTAGTAAACGTGGACCATACTTGTCTTTAGTAGTAAAACGTGCGCCGTACTTGTCTTTTTGCAGTACACGTTTTACTGCTCTTGTCCCTTTTTGTCGCCTACTTTACACGTCCATTTGGCAGATGTCGAGCATTCCCTGTGAGGTGGTCAGCGGCATGAACAAAAGCGCCGCCTACGAGATTCGGGAAGGGGATGGACAGAAAACGATGACCGGCAGTGGGGAAAGCCGTGTACGTGGCGGGGGACTGGGGCTTCGTGGACGCCTTCTGGGCCTCCACCTGCGTGGTGGGGTCGAAGAGCGCGGAGTGGGCCCCGATGGGCGCGGAAGGAACTTCGGGGAGAAGACGACGAGGAGGTAGGCCCCGCGCGTTCCTTCACCGTGACCCTAGCGGGGAGGGGCGGGCGTGGATGGGGAGGGGGGGGGGGGGTAGGTGGTGGTGGTGATACGCGCTGGGATCCCCTGCAGATCTCAGTTCTTAGCGCACAGCGCAATGATATCGCGAAACTGTCTGGCCTTCACGTTGTGCGTTCATGACATCGTCTGTCTGCTTCTGGCACATCCATCCTTTGGTCGTACACTGTAGTATGCTTTTTGACAGGGAGTCACGAGCCCGCACACCATCTTTTTCATCGATTCGTCTTTAAAAAAAAGAAATGAAATAAAAATAAGAAGAGAAAAGAAAACCTCTGAACTTGATCTTATCATAGCGGTCTGTGTCTCAAAAGTGGAAATCGCCGGGAAATTGTATAATTTTTCATGTTGAAAATATTTAATGCTACCCACTTCCCCAAACGTAGTACTCATTTGTGATGAAAAACAGATTCCCTGCAAAGTCCATTCGCCTCAACTAGTCCTCGTCTTTCAAGGGGTCAGTGTCTCCATGTGAACTTGATCTTTCTTTGAGGGAAAAATGTCTGAACATGAATAGTGTAAAAGAGGTGGGTTTTTTTTTCTTTGTTCGATGTTAAGTTTCTGCTCAGACTGTCAAGTTGGGTGGCTGGTTGTTGGTTGTTAAGGTGACAGGGTTTACCTTCGATGTTAAGTTTCTGCTCAGACTGTCAAGTTGGCTGGTTGGTTGTTGGTTGTTAAGGGGACAGGTTGACCTCGATGTTAATTTTCTCAGGGCTGTCAAGTTTTGGCTGGTTGGTTTTTTGGTTGTTAAGGTACAGGTTGACCGGCTTGTTTTCCACATAATAGCTGTTTGCGACTGAGGGAAAGCGACAATGTATGTTTTAAAGCACACGCTGGTGTCCACGCCAAACATACAGTTTGGCTTTCGATTTCAACCTATCTTTACCATGCATATGACTTTTACATTTGTTCAATATTAAAAACAAAAAACTAAATGTAACACAAAACAAAAAAGCCTTTCAAGCAATTCAAGATTTGCATTTCTATGTAGAAATAGAATTCGTCCTAAATTCTTGCGCAATCGCAAACTAAAATTTTAAGAAAACCCACACTTCAAACTTTAATTCATACAAAATCACTAATGCCAAAAGAGACCTGAGATATAACATCAATAGTTTATAATGGACAATCAGTATGTCTGACAGACAAATCATCATCAGTTGCAGACCCAGTCCATGTTTGTAGTTTTTGCCACAAAAACATAGCATTTCCCATTATCTAAAGAAATGTGTGCAACAACTAAAAAAGATGACCAATCACAACACAGCTCTTGATGCCCGTCTGGCATGCTTGCTGTACCTGTGGTTAAGCATCAGCAGCAGACTAGAGGAGGAAGAGTGCGATAGAGACAGAGAGAGAGGGAGAGGGCGCGGGTGGGATACACTCCCTATACCGCTGAACGACATTTGTTACCGGTGCCCTTTGGACCCAGCCACGGTGTAGGTAGCTTACCTCACACGGTGACCTGCCCTTGCTCTGTGAACCAGAGTGCCGAGGGCAGGCCCAGCACCGCATCAACGAGTTCTCTTCCTGACCAACCCAGAAGAGCTCATCTGGCCCCACTCCCCGACAAGGAGGAATGGCAGCTGCTCCAGACGCCCGTCACCTTGGAGGAGTACCAGAACCACTTCTACGTCCGGGAGCGCTTCCACATCCTGGGTATGAAGGAAACTCCCCTGTCCTTAGGCCAGTGCGTCCACACCACCACGATGGCGAGATCACCATTGAGTTCGCGCTGCCGCCTTGCCCACAGCGCCACCTACCGCAATAAATACATGTGTACCGGTCCAGGACCAAGTCGGATGCGCCCATAGACCCCTTTCCCTGGAGGGGTTCGTGTTTTTTCGAGCAACGGAAGACCTCCTCCGCCTTACTCTCCGTTTCCCCCCGTCAGTGGCACGTTCAAAACGGACATCTACGGGCTGGACATCAAGGACTCGGACATCTTCGACCTGTGCCTGCTCCTACTCATCGAGTGCCCTCAGGCGAAGACCAACTGCCTGCCGCTGCCAGACTGTCCGGCACTGGGGTGGGGTCCGGGGCAGAAGGCCAAGGGGGCGGGACTCACGCCCGCACTCACAAGTCTGCGGGGTTTTGTGGCGGAGAACGGGTACGTGCTGGAAATGACTGATTTAAAAATGTCTGCATTGTAACGTTCATACAAGAAAAATGGCTTTAATCCTGACAGGAAACGAAATAAGATTATTAGCACGTTTTGACTTACAGTGCTAAATATCTTGTTCTGTTATTATCGCTTTTAATTGGGGGTGGGGTGGGTACGTGAAAGTGATTTGGCAGGAGGAAGTAACCTCATGGTTTCAATGTGGTTCAGCGTGTATAACAAAACGTTTTTAACGCAAAATGTTACAGTGCCCTTAGAAAGATATACTTAAAGGGGGAAGGGAATAACGTCCTGAAAACCTTTATTGTGGATGTCACGAATGGCGTAGATAGCGCTTTCTCGTGAACTTCAATTGTGTGGAAGAGAGCATATCGTGTTTTTTTTCTTTGATGCAATATCACATTGTTAAATAGTCTTTTTCATGACATGACAATGGTGTGTGGATTTCGGGGGGGGGCTCTCTCTCCACAGGGAGTGCACTGATATGATTAGTGCCAATCACTTCTTCGCTTTTTTTATTTAATTTACTCTGTGTGTGTGTGTGTGTGTGTGGTGTGTGTGTGTGTGTGTGTGTGTTGTGTGTGTGAACCTATTAGAGTGAAATTATCGACAGAAAATCGACACCGACAGCTCTCTTACCCCTTGGGTCCTTACAAGTGCGATATGTCAGTTTCCATATACCGGACTTCAGCTTTTAATCTCTTCCGAGAGACTTGTGTTCGGTCCACTATTTCAGGTTCGTAGAGAGGGTAATCAAAGGGAAAATCTGCCTCTCCTGATACTCATTAATCAGTCAAAATTTTTAATTATATAAAATAAAATTTATATATATATACATATATATATATATATTTGTTTTTATTTGAGATTTCTTGGAAAAGAAATATTTTTATAGCAATTTTTGTGCGTTTTTAGAAAATTCGTTCCAATGAATTGTGAATTATTTTTCTCTGTAAAGAATTCACCCTGGCGAGTTGACAGCCCTGTTTTTGGGCCCGTCGCGGTCGCTTGGCAAATCAACAGTATTTGGACTAACCGATGATTTGTTTTTTTTTAAATGACAGATGCTTTATGTTTCCATGAAGTAATTGTGGATCGATTAAGATATGCAACAGGTACTACTGATGATGATGATTTTTTAGGGTTTTTGTTTTTTTTGTGTGTGTTTGGGATGATTGATGCTTTCTGTCTTCGGGAAGTAGCCTAACTGACCACGTGGATCGATGAACAGTGCAAAAAGGTACGCTACGATCCGGCTTGGCAGGAGAAGGCGTTGGCCTTGCACCAGCAGGTTGAAGCCGCCGTGCTGGATGACACCACCCTCATCAAGTACTGTCTGACCAGCCTGGACGACGACGAGGTCACCATCTACCTCAGACTGCCTCAAAAGGTCGGTGGTTTGGGCCACAGTTCTCAGACCACGGGTTCAGGCGAAGTATTAGTACACCATTGCTGACTTAACTGCCCCCCCGCGAGCTTAGCTCAGAAAAAAGGCTCATTCACACAACCCTTTAAATACACCTGATAACACACCGGAAAATTTGTTGGATCAAAACAACCCCAATGATAAAAGCAACAACGACAAAGCTGACATGCTATAAATTCTACCAGGGGAAAACCTAAAAGAGTATAAGCAACTTTCCAGAAAAAGAGACAGGAGAAGGGGCCACACAGGCATGGGAAGACATGAGACAACACACAAAAAGGTATGCGGTAAAGAAGACTACATGTCAGAGCAAAGGAAACTGACAGAAAAGAACAGGTAATGGGAGGGCACATCAAGTCATCACCTTTTCAGATTGATGTCTTACCCACGCTGCTATGCCTTACCCACGCTGCTATGGGACGCTTCTTCTAAGCGGGGAAAATGTAAGCCTTATAATGTTCACTTTCGTTCCTTCTCGACCCGGAAACCCCGGACTGTTATGTTTGGTGAGGCCTCAGACTGATGAGCATACAACCCATTTGCTCCAGCGTCTGTGGCGAGGCTGGCGTGGAAGCTGGATTTCCCTTAACCGGGCTGGCTAAAACTAGCATACTTTACACTCTTGTAGATGTGATTTTGGGTTTGCCGTCCATACAATTAGAATCGATTGATTTGGTGACGTCTGCGTTACTAGTGCTTTTCTTCCACCTAACTGGGGTTTTTTTAGTGTACTTGGTCTGGAATCATTTCATGAGAATTCACAACACCCCATCTCTCTCTCTCTCTCTCTCTCTCTCCTCTCTCTCTCTTAATTTACTGCACTGATGTGTATGGCAGAAAGAGCAAATTAAAATGAGTAAAGAAAAATATTGAACCAACCAATGAACCTTGCAGCAATGATTCGTGAATAGATCGGCCTTGTAGAACGACAGTAGGACTTTTCAACCTGTGCCCCACCACCTGACCTTCCGACCTGTTGTTGCCAGGTACTGTCTGTGCGTCATCGTTGGTCAAGGGAGACCATGACATAGTTCACTGAGAGTATAGCCTACAACTCGTCACACTGGCGTTGATCTGTTTTACGTACAGCAGAAAATGTACTGGTTTTTTTAATGCTCCTATTTGTACTTTGCGGGCACCCGTGGCTGTCTTTAATGCTTGTATACCGTAGGTCTTTTTTGATGCACTGTTCCATACCTCAGTGTCACCCCAAGCCGGCACTCATTGCTGTCACTCCAAGCTACAAATACAATTGTACCAAATAATGACCTTTTCGGGTTTTCAAACAAAGAGAGAGAGAGAGAGAAAGGGGGGGGGGGGGAGGGAGAGAGAGAGAGAGAAAATGTAAGCAAGAGCTTGATTTAGCCAAGCCAGACCAGAATTGAGGATAGGCTATATCAATTTACTTGAAAATACATGATAGTGATGATTGTCGTGCTGCTTATAAGTGGGCTACTTGTTTATTCACTTGTTTTTTGATTCATTTAATCATTTTTCAACTGACGAAACCAGGGACGTGTTTAGGCTGAGTTGCACGTTGAAAAAGCATCATGGCTGACCAAAAACGTTCTTGCACACGCGCTTTTCACTAAACCCCTCCTCTTTTCTCTCTTTCGCCAAGGATTATGCTGATCCCTCTTGGTCTTTCTTTCTGTTTTCTTCTCCCTTTCCCGATCCTATCACCCATCATCACTATCATCCTCACCATCATCAACATTATTGTCGTTGTTTCTGGTTTTGTTTAATACCAGTTAGTTGCGGGACACTGTCGTTGCTGATGTGAAAAACATTGATACAGTGAATTTTTAAAAAAAAAGTTATTAATTCCACAAGACAATCCAGACAAACAGATTTCAGTGATGATAGTGTCTTGACCTGTAATCTGTTTGTCTGGGCTGTCTTGCGGAACTAATAACTTTTCGTTTTTTTAAATTTCTTCAATTCCGGCCTTCAGTCACGTCGCTTTGAAACTAACAGACATTTTGATTACGACATGTGTGACTTGCCAGGGGAGTACGCCTCAAACTCTTCGCCCAGGTGCCCGAGACAGAAGGTGAGGCCGACACCATCCTCAACTACCTTGTGCAGTGTCAAGGTGACCTGGAGGAGAGCCGACCCTTCCCCAAACCTCCCCGGCATCCTGGGCAAAGGTCCGGACGCCGTACGTTTGGTGCCCGGCCTGTCGGCCATGAGGGGGAAACATGGACCCAAATGGAGGAAAGGTGGGTTTTAAAATAATATTTGTGTGTGTGTGTGTGTGTGTGTATATATATATATATATATATATATATATATATATATATATATATATATATATATATATATATATATGGAGAAAAAGAAACACCCGAAGGTGCTGGGGAGGCCCCAGAGAAGCACTGTTTTTCACCTGCCTTTTAGAGCGTCCGTACCCCCCTTTGGAGGCTTGCGCTGTGTTGACGATGGGTACAGGCACGCGAGGACACTCCATTAAGATATCAAGGGACATAAACGCTCCTGAACAGAGGTAAATTAGACTACGGATGCAGCTCATAACGCCTTAAAGTAGCATCCCCATGGGTGAAACCAGCCCGTATTTCTGACTGCAGAGCCCACCGGCGAAAAACACCCACCCTCCAGCTGCCGAGCACACCCACAGACCCACCACCCCTGCCCACGGACAGATGAAGACCCGTGCCACCCAGCACAAGCCAAGCTTTCGCCATACGGTCTTATGTGCCCCCAAGAGAGAATCCAAAGTTGTAGTCTTTCCACTGTCAACAGGACTTTCCCTGTGGTCAGTGGGTCTTTTCCCCACCCTCACTGACCTTTCTCCCCGGGTCAGCCTAGTTAAGGGAAAGAAGAAAAAGAAACACCCGAAGGTGCTGGGTGTCATGTAGTCTAATTTACCTCTGTTCAGGAGCAGTTATGTCCCTGATATCTTAATGGAGTGTCCCGCGCGTGCCTGTACCCATCGTCAACACAGCGCAGGCCTCCAAGGGTGGTACAGGACTGCTCTAAAAAAGGCAGGGTAAGACAGGCTTCTCTGGGTCCTCCCCGACCTTGGGTGTTTCTTTTTTTTTCTTTTCGCGGAGCCGGCGTGAGTGGCTCTCCCTCCGGAGGGCGCCACACGTCCGCCAAAAACAGTCCCCGGGACTCCCCCGATACCGGCGACCCGAGGGAACCCAAACCATTTTTTGTGTGTGTGTAAAAATAATATATATATAGAGAGAAGAGAGAGAGAGAGAGAATAAAATTTATAATATATTTATATATATATATAAAAATATTATTTAAATATATTTTTTGTTGTGTTGTTGGTGTGTGTGTGTGTGTGGTGGGTGTGTGTGTAGTAGTAGTGTAGTAGAGTAGTAGTGTTTTGTAGTGTGGTAGTAGAAACAGTACGAGCAGTGGAGTAGTGTGAGCAGAGTAGAAGTTTATAGTTTAATTTTATTTTTTCTCAAAAAAGCATGTGAATTAGACGGTGTTTGTGTTGTTGTGGTGGTGTGGGTTGTGTGTGTGTTGTGGTGGTGGTGTGTTGTTGTTGTTGTTGTTGTTGTTGTTGCAAAGCTGTCGTCAAGCCCTTTTCACACGATTTTTCATTTAGAACTGCTGTTGCTGCAATAATCATCAATAATCATTTGCTTTTATTTGCAGAAGCTTTCGATGGGGAAATTCCCATTGCAGGTTAGGGTTTAAATTAGACCACTAGAAAAACTTTTAGGTTGGGTAGACTTATCAAATATCTGATTTTGAAAAAAATGTATTGACCATTATAAAAAAAAGCCCCTTGAACGGAATGGGGAATATTTAAAAAAAAAAAAAAAAAAAAAAGGGAAAAGAAAAATTTTCCCAAGGGTGAAAAATGTCCCACATCTTTCAAAAGTTACAAATCGCAGCCATTCCACCACCAGGCATGCATACCATAGACTAGCGGACAATCCACATGCACCTTTTTTGACAGGAGTGTCCTTCCTCAACCACTCTGTCCCTTTCATTTTTTTTTTTCTTTTTGTTTGCCTTTTTTCCTTTTCTACCTCTCTTTTTCCTTTTAAAACTCTGTTGTCCGTTTACGTATTTTTTTATACGTCATTGCCCTTATGTATGGTTGGGGTTTTTTGCTTGACTCGTGGTTGTCAAATATTGGGGTTTGGGAGGAGAAGTGTATTTGAGGAGAGGGGTGGAAAAAAAATGCATTCTTGAGCCTGGAAGTTAAATTTCCGAACATTAAAATGCTGTGGGTTACTTTGCTGTGTTTTGTTATTACGGTACCAATTCTGATTTTTCACGAAAACGTGGAATTCGAAAGCAGTTTAAAACAGGTTAAGATTTTAAATAAAAATATTCTTTGAACTTTGAAAAATGCCCAAAAACATTTGCATTTTGACGTTTTGCCCCAAAACTAGGGGGCGAAAACCCCCATTTTTTTTTTTTTGGAAAAGGAAAACCATCGCTATGTTTGTTTTTGTAATTTATTCTTGAACATTTCTTATTTTTTTGGCAATTCTAGACCAAATGCCATGTTGTTCCTTGGAAAAGGGCGTCATACGACAAACTTAAAAGCCATATTGAGTCGTGAGGGGAACTTTAAACGTTCGCCCCAAACAAATCCAGTCAAACCATCGAAAACAGCTGACGTGCTTGTTCGTAAGGGCTGTTGGGCGTCTGGAATACATTGGATTTACCTGATTCCCCCCCCCGTCGTTTGGCACTGGATGCTTGTTTTAAAAAGGTGGGGAAAAAATGTTTTGCAAATGCGAACGTTCGCAGCTTTTGATTTGAACTTATTATGGTAATTATGTAGGGTTATATTTTTCTACTTTATGAGGGAGGAGGGAGGAGGAGAAAAATAAGAACAACAAAACGACAAAACAAAAGTAACAAAGGGAAGAACAAAAAGGAGAAAAAAATCTATAATAATAAACCCTAATCTACTTATCGTAAACGTAAACAATATGTACCTAGCGTTTCATCGTGCCCACCCAAAAACACTCAAAAATTTTCCCTTTACAAAAGAATCAAAAAAATAGGGCAACGCACCTTAAACTTTGGGGTGGTGTAAGCAGGGTTGGGGGGGAAAGGGTGGGGTGGCGGCCTTGTGCCATTTGCAGACAAGTAAACAGGGGCTGGCATGCGTTGAGGTCCCTTATTCAGTATTGTTCATGTGTATTTCAACAGACAAAGCTTGTTTAAATTTTGTTTAACAACGTCAACCCATTCTAAAATGAAAAAAGTTGTGCGACTGGGTGGTTTCACGTGATTTCTTTAACCTGCAGTCGGGGGGGGGTTCAATGTCGCTTCGGTCTCCGGGGAAGTTCGAAGTCGACTTCGGTGAGCGGTGTGTGAGGTACAACAGGGAAGCGCGGCCTTAAAGCACGGACCTTGCGACAGGAAAGACGAAGGGGAAGGGGGGGGTTTTACCCTTTATTCCTGACAGCGGGGAGACTCCTGAAAGTTTCGCCAAGGAGGGGGACAAAGGGCACGGGGTCTTTAACGTCCACACCTACCTGGTCAGTCGATGGACATACAGAACTCAGGACGGAAGGGGTTTATGACAGGGTCATTTTAGTAGTACTGTTTTCCCCCAAAAAAAACAATCAACTTAACAAATTTACTACTCTTTTTTTTTTTTTTTTTTGCTGTCGTTTTCAGTGTGTGTGTTGTTGCCTTGTTTTTTTTTTTTTTTTTTTTTGCTTCATTTTAAAATTTCCCCCCCCGCACGTTTTATGAAGTTATCTTAATGGAAGTTGTATATCTTTTTTTCCTTTTGAAGAAAATAAAATTATTTGATAATTTTGATCGTGACATTTTATGGACCCTTGGGTTTGTAAAAAAAATGCTTCCCTTGGCTTTTGTGCGATGGTTATACCTCACATAGGAAATGTAATGCGAGGCAGAATATTGTACTTGATCTTTTCTGGGGGACTTTGCCTGTCAGTCTGCGTGTCTATCTGTCTGTTCGCAAAGCATTAAAAAAAAATTTGGGCGGATTTTTTTAAATTTCGTGTATTTAGTTCCTTATGAGGGTGTTCTATGAAGAAGGAACCCTTGTATTGTTCATTTTGTGCCGGTGTAACAGGTCCCCCTTGGCTGTTTTAGCTATGCTGTCTTTGACCAGGGTTCCTAGTAGGTGTTCTGGTGTTCGGGCAGAGGGGGGCCGGCTTCCCTTATTCTTGGGTGGAATTTTTAGAGTTGGGAAAGGGCCCTTGGTTAGAATGGCGGGAGCTTGACCACTGCTGTATATCTTGTACAGCGTGGTGAGTCGGGGCTGTTCAGTCAGAGCAGTCCTGCAAGAATGGTAACTGGGGGTGTTCCAGCATCTTGATGACCCAGCGGGGTCTCCAGGATTATCGTCGCTGGCAATGAAGCGAGCATCCTGTTGCCGGATTCACACCAGTCAGTCTCCGTCCTACTTCGCATATAGGTCCCACACTATTTCACTGTACACTAAAGTGAATCTGATGAGTGCATATAAAACAATGCAGCGGCATTCCTGTTGGCAGTTCTGAGGGTTTCGGCTTTGGAAAACTCAAGGTGGATCCAGCCCTCTGGCGAAGCCCAGTGATGTGAGTGGCGCTCTTGAAGTTGAGGAAGATTTAGTCCCAGGCTGGGTGGGATTCTGGCTCTCTTGTTCTGGGACAATACGTACTGTCCAGACGGGGGAAAAAATGGTCAGCTGGTTCTTGGTGGAGAGAGCGGGCCTTCTTGGCGTTTAAGTGCATTCTCTTCTGGTTTCCTGTCACTCCAGATTCTTGAGGTCTTTCTGCAGCGCCAGGTTGGCCTTTAAGTGCATTCTCTTTGGTTTCTCTGTCACTCCAGTTTTCTTGAGGTCTTTCTGCAGCCCCAGGTTGGGCCCTTTTAAGTGCATTCTCCTCTGGTTTCCCCCAACACTCCAGATTGTTGAGGTCTTTCTGCAGCGCCAGGTTGGCGTTTAAGTGCATTCCCCTTTGGGTTTTCCCCCAAACATCCAGATTGTTGAGGTCTTTCTGCAGCGCCAGACGGCCCTGGGAGGAGCCATTTTTCCGTACTGCTGACTTGGCGATCTGGAGAGGCCAGTGATGTGGCACAGGAATGGCAGTGCGGCAAGCACTGCACTTTTCCCCACCTGGAAAGGACTGCCGCTTCCTCAGAACTTCTCCTCCTCCCGAAACAACTTTCATCTTTTGTTGGTCAGTGAGTTCTGGACCATGTTGTGTGTGTGTGTGTGTGTGTGTGTGTGTGTGGTGTGTGTGTGTGTGTGTTGTGTGGCAGAGCGAATGTTCAACTCGAAGTTTAATACAGCGTATTGCGGGGTTTTGTGTGAGGGGGCTCCTTTGAGGCGCTGTGGCTCAGTGGTTTTTCCCCCTTGGGGTCAGTGCCCGTGCTGTGTTGTCGCCTGGATCTCACGCGTTGCCGTTTTTGTGAGGTGCTCCTTTGAGGCGCTGTGGCTCAGTGGTTTTCCCCCTGGGGTCAGTGCCCGTGCTGTGTTGTCCCCTGGTGGGCACGTGTTCCCGGGGACACGTGTAACCTTGTTTTCCATCAGGCCTTTCCTCAATGGTCCTATGGATGAATTCTCCACACAAACCGCTGTCTGTGCTTTTTTTTTTTTACTGAAAAAGTGGTCGTTTTTTCTACTTGCACGTACGTTTGGTGGGGTTTGCACAGTCTCTTCTTGAACTGGAGTAAAATTTCACAGCTGTCTTTAATCAAGGGTAGGTCGTGGTTTGGATGTCAAAGACCGGGACAGTATATATATAACTCTCCATAGCTGACATCATGACTTGGAGTGCGCCCTATCGTTTCGACGTCACATTCTTTTCTTTGCTTTCGGCGATGTCGGCGGCCAGCGAGTTGAGGGCAGCAATGAACCTATCCCGGTTTACTTTGTTGCAGTGGTGGTGTTAGGTGAGGTGTCTTCTTGGTTCTCTGACATGTTGTGCCCTGACAGAAACCCCTTTTACACAGGTTAGAGTTGTTTGTGAACACTGGGTCTTAAACACTGTCTTCCGTGGTCGTTTCACGCACAGATCAAAGTAAGGTATGACAGCGATGTGTCCTCCCAGTCCTTTCATACATGGGTGTGTCGTCTGCCACGTTTTTACTACTGCGCTGTCCCAGTTGTTGTGTGGGCAAGCTGTGTGTGTGTGTGGTGTGTGTGTGTGTGTGTGTGTGTTGTGTGTGTGTGTGTGTGTGTGTGGTTTTTTGTGTGTGCGTGTGTGTGTGGTGTGGTGTGTGTTTTGTGTTGTGTGTGTGTGTGGTGTGTGTGGTGTGTGTGTGTGTGTCTGCGTGCGTGCGTGTGTGTGCACGCGGGTATTGCCCACTTTATAGTACTTGTCTCTGTGAAGATGCTTGCATTGTAAATTTGAGAGTGACAAGTACATTCCATTGCGATGCACAGTTTCACTTTGTTTGATTTTGTCTGCAGTTTTAATCTTTACAAAACACACAATTGTATAACTTCCTTTTTTTTCTCACGGTCACCGATGTAAAGTCTTCAATCTGGAATTTTGTCATTTCTTGGGCGCTTTGTCAGTCTGAACATAATAAGCCCTACAGTCATATCATTGCTCGTGCTTAGGTAAATGAATCGGTTTGATCTAAACTGACATGAGCGCCGGTACATACGAGAATGGACAGAACACCAGCGAAACTTTGTGCTATGGAATCAGAAAACGGTTTTTCCAGTACCGGGTTTGCCTTTCATTGCGATAGATATTCCCTTGTTCTGTGTGAGATGTACATCGGAAGTCATCTATTCTGCCACAGACGCTGAGGCCAGCGAGGAGCAGAGAAACGAGAACGCTATCCGCAATGACACGTTGAAACCAGTGAGAAAGAGGTGCTATATTCATTTATTCATTCGTTCGTTCGTTCGTTCAGTCATTCAGTAATTCGTTAATTTCTGTGTGTGTGTGTTTTTCTTCGTGCATTATCATTCAACCGTCATTTATTTAGAATTTTATGTGTTTCTCTCTTCATCTAAAGATTCGTACGATTCTTTCTTTCTGCTTCTTTCTATTTTTCGGGGCTTTTTTTTTTTTTTAATGGGAGGACAGGTTTAAGAGAGAAACAAAGGGAGAAGAGGTTGAGAGGAAGAGAGAGTAAAACGGGGAAGAGGGGTGGATTTTCCTGCAGTTACGTATGTACTCTGTGTATGTATGCGCGACATGTGTGTAAGCGTGCATGTCGACTATTTTAAAGTACGCACGTGTGTGTGTGGGGGTGTGTGTGTGTGTGTGTGTGTGTGTGTGTGGTGTGTGTGTTTGTATGTATGTGTATGTTTGCGTGCGCGCGTGTGTGTGTGTGTGTGTGTGTGTGTGTGTGTGTGTGTGTGTGTGTTTTGTGTGTGTGTGTGTGAGAGAGAGAGAGAGAGAGAGAGAGAGAAAAGAGAGAGAGAGAGAGAGAGAGAGAGAGAGGGGAGTTCAATAGTCAATTTCCCTATACATAAGGTCTTTTGATGTCTTTGTGTTGGTTTTGTGCAGTTGTATATTCATTATATCGCCTTCTTGTAGGATGAATCGCTTGTAAAATTCTAGCAGCAGCAAGGGCGGCGGCCAGCAGCAGCACCAGCAGTAGTAGAAGTAGCAGTATAGCAGCAGCAGCGCAGCAATGACAGTACTGACACTGACTTCGACATGCGGAAAATTACCTTCATTCAGGAAAACCTCGAGTTGTGCATAAATTAACGTATTCACTAAAATCAAAGAAATCACGATAAGTTTTCATGTACTTTAAAACCCATATTTCGATATTTCTTTCCAACTGTCATACTACAGCCTTGTTTAATACCACATTCTCACTTTGTTTCACCACATAAATCTAACTATTGTAATAACGAAATTGACTACACTTTATATAAATTCGTATAGGCCTAAATTCCTCGTGTCACAAAATTTTGATATTTTCTTTCAGATAAAATCTTATCGTCCCCTCTTTGCTCCTTTCTCTGAAACACAAATTTCGGACGCACACACATACACACCACACACACACACCACACACACCCCACACACACACACACGCACGCACGCACGCACGCACAGACACACACACACACACACACACACACACACACACACACACACACACACGCACGCACGCCCCGACCCCACACACACAACACACACACACACACACACACCCCACACACACACCACACACACACGCACGCACGCACGCACGCACGCAGCACGCACAGACACACACCACACACACACACACACCAACACACGCGCGCGCGCGCGCGCACGCACAGACACACACACACACACACACACACGCGCGCCGCGCGCGCACGCACAGACACACCACACACACACACACCAACACACACGCACTGCACACACACCACACACACAACACACAACACCCCACACACACACCCCGGGCCACGCACAGACACAACCACACACACACAACACACACACACACACACGCACGCACGCACAGACAGACACCCCACACACCACACACACACACCACAACACACACACATACACACACACACACACGCACAGGCCCACAGACACACACACACACACAAAACACAACCACACAACACACACACACACACACACACCACACACACAGGTTGGCAGGGATTGCTGATGAGTTTCAAACAAATCACACCAGTGACACAAGTTTCATCTAGAGTGGGGAATTCAAGCTGAAGTAAAATTTACATATGCAGACAAACACTGAAAAATGTGGTCTTTACGACATAATAGATCATGCAGATAGGATCGATACGTGAATAGCGTGTACAATAGTCAAATTATCCACCAAGTGTGTTTATTACCAGCCATTTTTCCCGTTAAGTTTCTACCGTCCATATTCAGGTAAGCTCTTATTTCCAACTTTCTTTTCTGTTTCTTTTGCTTAATGACTGCATTTTTTTCATTGTATGAAACGGATTCAACAGATAATTTGCATAACGTGTTGGGTGTACAAATAGGAAAATTGGCAATTGTGTGTGTGTGCGTGCGTGTGTGTGTATGTGTGTGTGTGTGTGTGTGTGTGTGTGTTGTGTGTGTGTGTTTTTGTGTGTGGTGTGTGCGCGCGCGCACGCGCGCGTGCGGGGCGCCCGCGTGTGTTGTCTCTTTTCAACTTCCGACGATTACGTGAAACTCAAAAAAAAAGGAGGGGGGGGGGGGGAAGAGATATGAAATTTGTTAAAACAGGAACAGGAGATCGATTTATCCCTTAAAAATCAAAGAAAGTGTATGAAAATTATGTTACAAGGAATACAGCAATCATAAATGGTCATGCAAAATTTTTAAAAAGAATTCGAACTTTGATTGTTGAATGAAGAAAACAGCAATTAATGATCAGACAAAAATTACGAGCGGTACGCATTATTTCATAGTAATCGAATTTTTTAAAAAAAACGACAAGCGAACAAAACTATATCACAGGGACCTGTTCTATCTGGTGCTTTTTGTTGTGTGAATTTTTATCCCCGATATGAAATGGTTGATTTTGTACACGAACGCTCCTGCGTTCAAAAGTTGCTTTTTCTGCCAAGAAACACATAGTTGTGAATCAGTCAGAGAGAGAGACAGAGAACGAGGACAGAGAGAGAACAGAGAAAAGAGAAAGGACAGGGGAGGGGGAAAAACAACAAGAGAGAGACAGAAAGAGAGAGAGGACAGAGAGAGAGAGAGAGAGAGAGATAGACAGAGAGACAGAGAGAGAAAAACAGAGATAGAGAGAGACAGAGAGAGAGAGACAGAGAGATAGAGACAGAGAGAGAGAGAGAGAGAGAGAGAGAGAGAGAGAGAGGGAAAAACAGAGAGATTGAGAGAGAGAGACAGAGAGAGAACACACACACACACACACACACACACACACCACACCCCACACACACACACACACACACACAGAGGTTGGCTGGGATTTGCTGATGAGTTTCCCAAAAAACCCCACCAATCAGTCCTCTGCACTTTGAAAACGGGAAGGTGAGGTCAGACGTTGATGACGTTGCTAGTGTTGATTCCTGTGCCCCTGGCTGCCCCCAAAGCCCCTGTGAGGTCAGACGTTGATGACGTTGCTCAGGTGTTGATTCCCGTGCCACCTGGCTGCCCCAAAGCACTGTGAGGTCAGACGTTGATGACGTTTTCCCCCGGTGTTGATTCCTGTGCCCCCTGGCTGCCCCAATGCCTGTGAGGTTCAACGTTGATGACGTTCCCCAGGTGTTGATTCCTGTGCCCCCTGGCTGCCCCCGGCACTGTGGGTCAGATGTTGATGACGTTCCCCAGGGGGTTGATTCCTGTGCCACTGGCGGGCCCACGGCACTGTGAGGTCAGATGTTGATGACGTTCCCAGGTGTTGATTCCTGTGCCCCCCGGCTGCCCCAATGCACTGTGGGGGTCAGCGTTGATGACGTTCCCAGGTGTTGAAATTTCCCGTGCCACCTGGCTGCCCCAATGCACTGTGAGGTCAGACGTTTGATGACGTTCCCCAGGTCTTGATTCCCGTGCCCCCTGGCTGCCCCCAAAGCACTGTGAGGTCAGACGTTGATGACGTTCCCAGGGGTTGATTCCTGTGCCACCTGGCTGCCCCAATGCACTGTGAGGTCAGATGTTGATGACGTTCCCCAGGTGTTGATTCCTGTACCACCTGGCTGCCCCAATGCACTGTGAGGTCAGATGTTGATGACGTTGCTCAGGTGTTGTTTCCTGTGCCCATGGCTGCCCAAGCACTGTGAGGTCAGACGTTGATGACGTTGCTCAGGTGTTGATTCCCGTGCCACCTGGCTGCCCCCAAAGCACGTGAGGTAGATGTTGATGACGTTCCCAGGTGTTGATTCCTGTGCCACCCGGCTGCCCCAATGCACTGTGAGGTCAAGACGTTGATGACGTTCCCCCGGTGTTGATTTTGTGCCCCCGGCGCCCACGGCACTGTGAGGTCAGGTTGATGAACGTTCCCCAGGTGTTGATTCTGTGTCCCCCGGCTGCCCCCCAAAGCACTGTGAGGTCAGATGTGATGACGTCCCAGGTGTTGATTCCCGTGCCCCCTGGCTGCCCACGGCACTGTGAGGTCAGATTTTTGATTTACGGTTCCCCCGGTGTTGATTCCTGTGCCCCCTGGCTGCCCCAATGCACGTGAGGTCAGATGTTGATGACGTTCCCCAGGTCTTGATTCCGTTTCCCCCTGGCTGCCCAATGCACTGTGAGGTCAGACGTTGATGACGTTCCCCCGGTGTTTATTCCTGTGCCACCTGGCCCGCCCCAATGCACTGTGAGGTCAGACGTTGATGCGTTCCCAGGTTTGATTCCTGTGCCACCTGGCTGCCCCAATGCACTGTGAGGTAAAACGTTGATGACGTTCCCCAGGTGTTGATTCCTGTGCCACCTGGCTGCCCCAATGCACTGTGAGGTCAGACGTTGATGACGTTCCCCAGGTGTGATTCCCGTGCCCCCTGGCCCGCCCCAAAAGCACTGTGAGGTCAGATGTTGTGAGACGTTCCCAGGTGTTGTTCCTGTGCCACCTGGCTGCCCCCAAAGCACTGTGAGGTCAGATGTTGATGACGTTCCCAGGTGTTGATTCCTGTGCCACCTGGCTGCCCCAATGCACTGTGAGGTCAGATGTTGATGACGTTGCCCAGGTGTTATTCTGTGCCACCTGGCTGCCCAATGCCCTGTGAGGTCAGATTTTTTGATGACGTTGCCCAGGTGTTGATTCCTGTGCCACCTGGGTGCCCAATGCACTGTGAGGGGCAGACGTTGAGACGTTCACCAGGTGTTGATTCCTGTGCCCCTGGCTGCCCCAATGCACTGTGAGGTCAAATTGTTGATGACGTTCCCCAGGTGTTGATTCCTGTGCCACCCGGCTGCCCCAATGCACTGGTGAGGTCAGACTTTATGACGTTCCCAGGTCTTTATTCCTGTGCCACCTGGCTGCCCCCAAAGCACTGTGAGGTCAGATGTTGATGACGTTCCCCGGTGTTTTGATTCCGTGCCCCCTGGCTGCCCCAATGCACTGTGAGGCAGATGTTGATGACGTTCCCCAGGTGTTGATTCCCGTGCCCCCTGGTACCCCAATGCACTGTGAGGTCAGACGTTGATGACGTTCCCCAGGTGTTGATTCCTGTGTCCCCGGCTGCCCCAATGCACTGTGAGGTCAGATGTTGATGACGTTCCCCAGGTGTTGATTTCCCCTGCCCCCCGGCTACCCCAATGCACTGTGAGGTCAGACGTTGATGACGTTCCCAGGTGTTGATTCCTGTGTCCCCTGGCTGCCCCAATGCACTGTGAGGGAAAATGTTGATGACGTTCCCAGGTGTTGATTCCCGTGCCCCCTGGCTCCCCCAATGCACTGTGAAAGGGCAGGGCGTTGATGGAGTTCCCCAGGTGTTGATTCCTGTGCCACCTGGCTGCCACAATGCACTGTGAGGTCAGACGTTGATGCGTTCCCCAGGTTGTTGATTCCCGTGCCCCCTGGCTGCCCCAATGCACTGGAGGTCAGTGTTGATGACGTTCCCCAGGTTGTTCCCGTGCACCCGGCTGCCCAATGCACTGTGAGGTCAGAAAGTTGATGACGTTCCCCAGGTCTTGATTCCCGTGCCCTGGCTGCCCCAATGCACTGTGAGGTCAGACGTTGATGACGTTCCCCAGGTGTTGATTCCCGTGCCCCCTGGCTGCCCCAATGCACTGTGAGGTCAGATGTTGATGACGTTCCCAGGGTGTTGATTCCCGTGCCACCTGGCTGCCCCAATGCACTGTGAGGTCAGTGTTGATGACGTTGCCCAGGTGTTGATTCCTGTGCCACCTGGCTGCCCCAATGCACTGTGAGGTCAGACGTTGATGACGTTCCCAGGTGTTGATTCCTGTGCGCCCTGGCTGCCCCAATGCACTGTGAGGTCAGATGTTGATGACGTTCCCCAGGTGTTGATTCCTGTGCCACCTGCTGCCCAACGCTCTGGCGGAGTTCCACAGGAGGAACGGGCAGAAACGCGGCAGACGCCCCGCCATGGAGCGACTGGAGATGAGGGCATGACGTTCTTCCAGCTGGACGCTGCAGGAGTACGGGGAGTACATCCTCAACCTCTACTCACGGCCCGACCTGGGCAGTGGAAGGGTGCGGAACGTGGCCAAGTATCAGGTAGTGTGTGTGTGTGTGTGTGTGTATGTGTGTGTGTGTGTGTGTGTGTGTGATGTGTGTGTGTGTGTGTGTGTGTGTGTGTGTGTGTGTGTTGTGAGCGATGTGCGCGCGCGCGTGGGCGTGTATGCGTGGAGTGTGTGCGTGGGCGTGTGTGTGATCACCCGGTCCTCTCTCCTTTTAGAGTCTAAAAAAGAAGAAAAAAAAAAGAAGAAATACATAGATCATGCAAACATAACGCAACGTTTGTTGAGTGGTTGGGAAGGGTGGGAAAAGAGGGGGGGGAGGGAAGGGTGAGGGCGATACACCTTAAGATACTGTACTGGATTACTGTAGGCTTGTTTAAGACAGTCGGTAACATTGTCAGACTCACGCTCGCGCAAGGTCGACACACAACAACCAGACAAACAAAAGGGAGTTCCCTTTTTTTAATCAACAACTACATTTTTACATTATGTACATAAGATAATTTCACTATGGTTCAGATGATTTTATATGACATGAACAAATGTTCATTACAAAATGTTGACCAGGTCCTCACGTTCTCATACTTGCTTTTACTTTGAAGAGCTGCCCTCGCATAGTGCCTTCAATCATCCTTTGAAACAGCCTACTGGTTATTAATTGATTATTTTAATGTTCAGGTTGTCTTTTTATGCCTTGCACAGCGTGGAGAGCCTGCACTGCGTGTGAGATAGTGCTTGGTGTAAATCCAATTACAAGTATCAAAAAGAGAGCGCGCACCGTGTGCGCGCCAAGAGAGAGAGAGAGAGAGAGAGAGAGAGAGATGAGAGAGAGGAGAGAGAGAGAGAGAGTGAGAGGCTTAGAGATTAAATGAGGTCAAAGAAAAATGCGAACCTAGTCCAATCGGGCTGCGATCAAATGTCTGCATGCTTGTGCATGGACACAACACAAGCGCCTTGAAATGTCTGCTTGCTCGTGTATGGGTATGTAATTCAGCCCCTGTCTACATATTCGTTCATGGTGGTAACCCCGGCCCGTTTAAATGACTGGATGGTTGTGCACGGACACACCTAATCCCTTCAAAATGTCTGCATGTCTGTGTATGGACATAACCCAATCTCTGCGTTTTGTGTGATGATGTTTATGTGCGGACACGACCCAGATTCTTTCAAAACATCTGCATGTTTATGTGTGGACGCGACCCAGAATCTTTCACACATCTAAATGTTTATGCGTGGACACGACCCAGATTCTTTCACACACCTGAATGTTTATGCGTGGACACGACCAGATTCTTTCAAAAACATCTGCATGTTTATGCGTGGACACGACCCAGATTTCTTTCAAACATCTGCTTTGTTTATGCGTGGACACGACCCAGATTCTTTCAAAACATCTGCATGTTTATGCGTGCCCACGACGACCCAGATTCTTTCAAACATCTGCGTGTTTATGCGTGGACACGACCCAGATTCTTTCAAACATCTGCATGTTTATGTGCGGACACGACCAGATTCTTTCAACTCTGCATGTTTATGTGCGGACACGACCCAGATTCTTTCAAAACATCTGCATGTTTATGTGCGGACACGACCCAGATTCTTTCAAACATCTGCATGTTTATGTGCGGACACGACCCAGATTCTTTCAAACATCTGCATGTTTATGTGCGGACACGACCCAGATTCTTTCAAAACATCTGGCATGTTTATGTGCGGACACGACCCAGATTCTTTCAAAACATCTGCATGTTTATGCGTGGACACGACCCAGATTCTTTCACACACCTGCATGTTTATGCGTGGACAGGACACAGATTCTTTCACACACCTGCATGTTTTGCGTGGAAACGACCCAGATTCTTTCAAACATCTTTCTTGTTTATGCGTGGACACGACCCAGGATTCTTTCAAAACTCTGCATGTTTATGCGTGGACAGACCCAGATTCTTTCAACATCTGCATGTTATGCGTGGGCACGACCCCAGATTCTTTTACAAAATCTGCGTGTTTATGTGCGGACACGACCCAGATTCTTTCAAACATCTGCAGTTTATGCGTGGACAGGACACAGACTCTTTCAAAAAATCTGCATGTTTATGCGTGGACACGACCCAGATTCTTTCAAAACATCTGCATGTTTGCGTGGACACGACCCAGATTTTTTCACACATCTGCATGCTTATGCGTGGACACGACCCAGATTCTTTCACACATCTGCATGTTTTGTACGGACACGACCCAGATTCTTTCAAAAAAACTGTATGGTTATTTGCGGACACGACCCAGATTCTGTCTACATCTGCATGTTTAAAGTGCGGACACGACCCAGATTCTTTTCAAACATCTGCATGTTATGCGTGGACCCCGACCCAGATTCCCTTTTAAACATCTGCATGTTTATGTGCGGACACGACCCAGATTCTTTGAATCATCTGCATTTTATGTGCGGATGCGACCCAGATTCTTTCAAAAACATCTGCATGTTTATGCGTGGACACGACCCAGATTCTTTCACGAATTTTGCATGTTTTTTGCGTAACACGACCAGATTCTTTCACACAACTGCATGTTTATGCGTGGACAGGACCCCGATTCTTTCACACAATCTGCATGGTTATGCGTGGACACGACCCAGAATTCTTTCAAACATCTGCATGATTATGCGTGGACACGACCCAAATTCTTTCAAACATCTGCATTGTTTATTTTTTGTGGGGCCCCTTTGAACACGGGGAACCCAGATTCCTTTCAAACATCTGCATTTTTATGGCGGACACGACCCAGATTCTTTCAACATCTGCAAAAAAAAAAAAAAAAAAAAAAAAAAAAAAAAAAAAAAAAAAAAAAAAAAAAAAAAAAGGGGGGGGGGGGGGGGGGGGGGGGGGGGGGGGGGGGGGGGGGGGGGGGGGAATTGTTTATGCGTGGACAAACGGGACCCAAAACTTTCCAACCCCATTTCTGCATTTTGGGGTTTTAAAATGTGGCCGGAAAAACACCAGATTCTTTCAAACTCTGCATGTTTTATTTTTTGC
>JAFLJL010001744.1:0-40255 GCA_018398815.1 Conus ventricosus | reverse complement strand
ATGAGTGCACAAATGGGATAACACAAAAGAATAATGGATAAAGCCATGCTATGCCTTTTCCCCCTTAAACATAAAGATTAACAAATATTCTTTTCTGTACATTGGACATATTATACTGTGTGCGTAGCCACTAATTCACACGTCCATTCTAAGCAAAACACACAGTAAACAAACTTTAGAATGAAACACAACTACTTGTTCAGAAAAACTGTTAAAAACTTCCATAGTAATTCCTGTGAAGAATATTGCATGACTGCATGGTGTCATTTTCATGTGGGAAACCTATATGTCAGTTTATTTTATCATACTTGTGAGCATTTATGCATGATGCAATCTGTCATTGTATACTTGCGTCATTTTCAGGCTGAAGAGGAAAGAGCTAAAAAGCGTGAAATGCTGAAGAAAAAGCGTCAAAAGAGCAGAGAAAATCTGCAGAACAAGAACAGAAATCTGACTGAGTTTGTGGCAGATGCAGAAAAACGACAAGCAGAGTATGAGAAAAAGGTATCTGGTATGGTTGGATTGTAAAAGAATTAAAGTCAACCAATGACAGGATTTTTGTTAATGCATGATTTTAAATAGAACTGACTTTGTTTGATAGGACTTGAACTCCCCCTCTCTCCCTCCTTCATAGTCTTTTTTTTTTTTTCTTTCTTTCTTTCAGTTTTTTTTATCAGTCTACTTTCCGTCCCTTGATGGTAAAAGGTTTGTGAAAAAATTAATAAGGCATTAACCTGCTTGTATTTCTGTAAACCATTTATCTATCTGAGTTATTTTACAAGACTTTTTGTATCATACTTTGTGTAAACTAAAACATTCTACTGTAAACACTTCCCAAAATTTCATCTGAACAAAAACTTCAATATTCCATTTGCAAGTAGACACATGCTAGCATGTCACACACGCACACAACACACGTGCGCGTGTGCACACACACACACACTCACACACTCGCCACACACACACACACACACACACACACACACACACACACACACACACACACAAGTCATGTATGCCTACATACATGCAGTACATTTGGCTTGAAATTTTCTTTAGAGAATTGCCCGTTAGATTTCATTTGGATGCAAGTTTTTTTTTTTTTTTAAATGATCTAGTGGACATTACCTGGTGTGCAGCAAGCCCAAGTGAAAAGGGACGACCTGAAGAATTACCAGTCAGCCTCAGTGGAAACGTCAAGACAAACCTATGTGAAGGAGTTCAGAAAGGTAAGGGTTTATTTTTCAGTTTTCAGTTTCGTCTTTCACGCCAATCCATGTGGCGTTGTAACCGACACTGCTCATTCTGGCTCCATGTTGACAGCCACTGCCTGGCACTGCTCATTCTGGCTCCATGTTGACAGCCACTGTCTGACACTGCTCATTCTGGCTCCATGTTGACAGCCACTGCCTGGCACTGCTCATTCTGGCTCCATGTTGACAGCCACTGCCTGGCTTTTCCTGGCACAGCTCTGACACTGCTCATTCTGGCTCCATGTTGACAGCCACAGCTCCGACACTGCTCATTCTGGCTCCATGTTGACAGCCACAGCTCTGACACTGCTCATTCTGGCTCCATGTTGACAGCCACTGCCTGACACTGCTCATTCTGGCTCCATGTTGACAGCCACTGCCTGACGCTGCTCATTCTGGCTCCATGTTGACAGCCCACTGCCTGACACTGCTCATTCTGGCTCCATGTTGACAGCCACTGCCTGACACTGCTCATTCTGGCTCCATGTTGACAGCCACTGTCTGGCACTGCTCATTCTGGCTCCATGTTGACAGCCACAGCTCTGACACTGCTCATTCTGGCTCCATGTTGACAGCCACTGCCTGGCTTTTCCTGGCACAGCTCTGACACTGCTCATTCTGGCTCCATGTTGACAGCCACTGCCTGACGCTGCTCATTCTGGCTCCATGTTGACAGCCACTGCCTGGACGCTCCATTCTGGCTCCATGTTGACAGCCACTGCCTGCGCTGCTCATTCTGGCTCCATGTTGACGGCCACTGCCTGGCTTTTCCTGGCACAGCTCTGACACTAGCAACCCACAGGGAACAGTCAGTGTTCAGCTGTCATCAGACAACCCCACCCAGTAATGCACTGCATGTGAGTGCGTGTGGATGTGTATGCATGTGTGTGATCTGTGAGCTTGTGAGTGAACCACATCTTAATACCATATGGAGATATCCTAGTTACTGTAGGTGCTGTATGTTGGTTGCAGGTTGTGGAGGCAGCTGACGTGGTGCTTCCTAGTTACTGTAGGTGCTGTATGTTGATTGCAGGTTGTGGAGGCAGCTGACGTGGTGCTTCCTAGTTACTGTAGGTGCTGTATGTTGATTGATGGTGCTTCCTAGTTACTGTAGGTGCTGTATGTTGATTGCAGGTTGTGGAAGCAGCTGACGTGGTGCTGGAGGTACTGGATGCCAGAGACCCTCTGGGCACGCGCTGTCAGGAACTGGAGTCCATCGTCTTGGCCTCTGCCACCACCAAAAAACTGGTCCTCATCCTGAACAAGATAGGTAGGCAAGGTCTTTGCTTGCACTCAAAATTTGAGATTTATGTGCATACACTAAGAATGAGGCCCACACACGCACGCACGCATGTGTGCGCGAGTGTGCACATACACACAAACATATGCACATACACACAAACATATGCACACACACATAATGCTCTCATGCATGCAGGCAGGCAGGCACAAACACCTGCACTTACACACACAAACTCTCAGCAGGCTTATCGTCTCATCCAGAGTGGGTAGAAAATCGAAGACACATTGTAGATAGTATTCCCTTGGATATAACTGTAATGGTATGTACTACTTTTGGTTTGTCAGATTAGAATAGATCAGGTTAACCCTTTGCCCCTTGGACCGTCTGAGTGCTTACTAGTATCAAAATCTTAAGGGAAGGTAAGTAACTCCGTAAATTGGATGTACTGATGTTAAATAAAAAATCAGAAAAAATACAAACCTTGGTCATAAGTATGTTTTATTTGCTCCAAAATTAAGTTAACATTTTGAAGTAAAATTCCACATGCATCAAAGCTTATATCTTTGTTGATAAAATGGTGTAAAAAAATTATGCTAAGTTCAACACTACTGACCGAACTGCATGAAACGCCATCCGCGGCCATCGTAATCGGCATAGTTGATGTTAAGATTTTCGCTGAGATCGCCTCCATCAGCCACCAAAATCGACATCGGACTCCTCTCCTTTCACTATTCTTCTAATTTAAAGCCAGTAAATAGCTCCTCATCACTGTCACTGCCACCAAAAATGTTCGCCAACATCTCCACAGTTTCGTCGTCCATCTTGCCGAAGCGAAAATCTCGATCACAAACTTGCTCTCAACTTCAAAAAATCACTGCGACCGAAGTCCTCCATGAAAAAATGCGCTGTTTGGACTGGAAGGAAGTTGGAAACCAGAACTACGTCACTGTATAACGCCGCAAAGCATTGTGGGAAAAATTCGTCTGCTAGGGGCAGCCAAACGGCATCAGTGTATTTCGGGCCACAGCAGGCGTTACAAGGATACGAAAGCCATCGCGTTTCGGGCCACAGCGGGCGTTACAAGGGGCAGAGGGTTAAATTAGACAACAGGGACAAGTATCTGGCCATGACACACACAACTGTCTTCATGACTAAATTAAATGTGTAAATTGGATTTGTGCTCAGTTTGAGGAGATGCGTAACTATATGTTCGTGTTTTGTTTTTATTGTCTTCGATGTTGCTTCTCTGACCATAGATGTTGAAATGCATCATGTTTGTCTTGTAATTTGTTTCTTTACTATAGCTGCACAGTAATATTTGAATTTAAAAAATGTTTTTGCATTTTGTTTTCCATTTCCATGTCTTTTTCCTGTTGTTATACCGCTAGTCTCCATATATTTCATAAAGGATATGTGCATATGTGTTTCTTTTTTTGCACAACAGATTTGATTCCAAAAGAAAATGCAGAGGAATGGGTCAAATACTTACGGAATCAGTTCCCCACTGTAGCCTTCAAAGCCTCCACTCAGACCCAGAACGATCACTTGGTAAGCTTCACATTGTCAAATGCTGTGAAGATGACATTGTCAGATGCTGTGAACATGACATTGTCAGATGCTGTGAACAGTCCCCAAACCTAGATCTGATCTGAGCAACTCTGAAAATTATATCATTACTCTGCTCACTGAGTTTTGATTTTTTTGTCAGGCTCGCAACCAAACAGTAGCAGAGATTCATATCATTTATGTATTGTTTATATGGTGGTAATTTTTCTCAAATGTTTTTTTTCTTCTCTTGATGATGATAGGGATGTAGACGTGGATAAGATTGTAAGTCGGTACTCGGCAGAGAGAAAAATCAGTTTTCATATCATCTTTAAATGATACCCAAAAAATGCAGGCAAATCATATTGCAGTTGAGCTAACAAAGAGAATGATCAAACTCTGACAGTATTATCTAAGGGTGAATCAGTGAATGAACTGGATGTGTTTCAGTCCCAGCGGAAGATGCAGCTGAACAGCTTGACAGAGAACCTGTCCAGGTCAAGCCATTGCCTGGGGGCCGACGTCCTTATGAAGCTGTTAGCCAACTACTGTCGAAACAAAGACACCAAAACCTCAATACGAGTCGGCATTGTTGGTATGAATTCATGTCTGTGTTTTTACTATAAAGTATGAGTTGTCTTGTGGAATGTGTGCTTGAAGTTTTGTGAACTGCTGTCCGGATGGTGACACATTTTTCTGATTCAGCATTGCTAGTATGACTTTTTCTAGGCAGTGCCGCAAGTCTGGTGATGTGTTTGTGTGCAAGAAATATACTGTTGCCATTCACCACTGCAGTCATTGAATAAGTGTGCATTCAGAAAAGCACCAGATTTAGAAAGACAGTTGCTATGGTGTGTGCAGGTAGGTAACCATAGTTGTGTTTAGTTATGGCATTGTCATTTTGACAGGCGTGCATATTTTAGAGCTTTTGAGTAGGCTGACAGAATGAATTTTGTATGAATGTCTGCAGTACATCTTACAAGGTATGGAGCAGTCTTCGGACACACACACACACACACACACACACACACACACACACACACACACACACACACACACACACAACACAAATACACACAACACACAGACACACACACACACACAGAGGCACACATTCAGGCACACATACAGGTACACAGACACAGACACGCACGCATACAACACACACACACACACACACACACACACACACACACACACCACACACACACATACAGTGACACTCTCTCTCTCACACACACACATCTTAATGCAGTATTTTGTTCTTTATTACATGTATGATTACGTGATTGTGGCAGTGTCCATGTTTCAGGGTTTCCCAACACAGGTAAGAGCAGCATCATCAACAGTCTGAAGAGAAGCAAGGCCTGCACTGTTGGCGCATCCAGGAGTCACTAGGTGAGTTACAGAGGTTGAAAGATTAATGTAAGGTATGTGTGTCTGCATGTATGAAAAAAGAAATGATGAATAACTGGTCATGCTGATTGATCATAGGTCTAGATTTCTTGGTAACGAAAGCTGCCTATTGTTAAGGAACAAAGTATTAGCTGCTTACTGCCTAAGAGACGTGACATGTGCAGTTCATTGTGATTGCGCTGTAATAGATGCACACTTTAAAGGTAAAGTTTATTTGCTTATTGAAGATGGTCTGACGGTATATTGACACATAAATTGTATAGCACTCGGCTGGTTTGTAGGAATGACTATGTAGAGGTATGTTCACTCATTGCTGGATGTACACTCATTGCTGTATGTACACTCATGGCTGGATGTACACTCATTGGTGGATGTACACTCATGGCTGGATGTACACTCATGGCTGGATGTACACTCATGGCTGGATGTACTCTCATTGGTGGATGTACTCTCATTGGTGGATGTACACTCATTGGGTGGATGTACACTCGTGGCTGGATGTACACTCGTGGCTGGATGTACACTCATTGGTGGATGTACACTCATTGGTCATTTGGTGGATGTACACTCATTGCTGGATGTACACTCATTGCTGGATGTACACGCATGGCTGGATGTACACTTGTGGCTGGATGTACACTCGTTGGTGGATGTAAACTCGTTGGTGGATGTACACTCATGGCTGGATGTACACTCATGCTGGATGTACACTCATGGCTGGATGTACACTCGTTGCTGGATGTACACTCGTTGCTGGATGTACACTCGTTGCTGGATGTACACTCATGGCTGGATGTACACTCATGGCTGGATGTACACTCATTGGTCATTTGGTGGATGTACACTCATGGCTGGATGTACACTCATTGGTGGATGTACACTCATGGCTGGATGTACACTCATTGGTAGATGTACACTCATGGCTGGATGTACACTCATGGCTGGATGTACACTCATTGGTCATTTGGTGGATGTACACTCATGGCTGGATGTACACCCATGGCTGGATGTACACTCATGGCTGGATGTACACTCGTTGGTGGATGTACACTCGTTGGTGGATGTACACTCATGGCTGGATGTACACTCGTTGGTGGATGTACACTCATTGCTGGATGTACACTCATTGCTGGATGTACACGCATGGCTGGATGTACACTTGTGGCTGGATGTACACTCGTTGGTGGATGTACACTCATGGCTGGATGTACACTCATGGCTGGATGTACACTCATTGGTGGATGTACACTCATTGGTGGATGTACACTCATGGCTGGATGTACACTCGTTGCTGGATGTACACTCGTTGCTGGATGTACACTCGTTGCTGGATGTACACTCATGGCTGGATGTACACTCATGCTGGATGTACACTCATTGGTCATTTGGTGGATGTACACTCATGGCTGGATGTACACTCATTGGTGGATGTACACTCATGGCTGGATGTACACTCATTGGTAGATGTACACTCATGGCTGGATGTACACTCATGGCTGGATGTACACTCATTGGTCATTTGGTGGATGTACACTCATGGCTGGATGTACACTCATGGCTGGATGTACACTCATGGCTGGATGTACACTCGTTGGTGGATGTACACTCGTTGGTGGATGTACACTCATGGCTGGATGTACACTCGTTGGTGGATGTACACTCATTGGTGGAGGTACACTCATGGCTGGAGGTACACTCATGGGTGGATGTACACTCGTTGGTGGATGTACACTCGTTGGTGGATGTACACTCGTTGGTGGATGTACACTCATGGCTGGATGTACACTCATTGGTGGATGTACACTCATTGGTGGATGTACACTCGTTGGTGGATGTACACTCATGGCTGGATGTGCATTCATGGCTGGATGTGCACTCATGGCTGGATGTACACTCATTGGTGGATGTACACTCATTGGTGGATGTACACTCATTGGTGGATGTACACTCATGGGTGGATGTACACTCATTGGTGGATGTACACTCGTTGGTGGATGTACACTCATTGGTGGATGTACACTCATGGCTGGATGTACACTCATGGCTGGATGTACACTCATGGCTGGATGTACACTCATTGGTGGATGTACACTCATGGCTGGATGTACACTCATGGCTGGATGTCCTCATTACTGGATGTACACGTGTGTGTGGCAGAGCAATGCAGGAAGTGACACTGGACAAGCACATCAGGTTGCTGGACAGTCCTGGAGTCGTCATGGAGACAGGGCAGTCCCCCGTCACAGCAGTCCTCAGGAACGTTGTCCGGGTAAGTGAGATGTGCGTGTGAGGCCTTGATTGTGGACAGCTGACCATGGTCCGGTCTGCTGAAAAAGAAAAGTGCTGGCTAATTGAAATGGAGTAGTATTTTATAGAACAGTTTGGTAAAGTTGATGGTTTGGTCTGACATTGAGCAGGTGGATGTTGTGCAATAGTCTTCATCTCAGAGGAATGTTTTTCTGGAAAGAATGAAGAATAAAGATCCGTTATATGATGTCTCGCTTGTCAGTGAAGTACTGAATACAGATCTTACATGTTCAGTATCTTGGTTCAGACCTGTTCACCTCCTGATTTTTGCGTAAGATTCTCCCGATTTTAAAGGTCATTTTACGATCTCCCGCGACGGGCTTGAATCTCCACGGCCTGATGTTCATTTCTGCGATCTCCCGGATTTTGCCAGTGCCGTTTCAGTGATTTCTGATGCACACATTTTGTCACAACTGGCTTGTTTTGGAGAGGAGGTGGCTGCATTCAGTTGTCACGCTTTTCCCATTCTGCCGCACGCGGGCAAAGTAGGTTACCTCTGTGTCGCACACAGTGATTCAACCCTGAACTGGCCAGAAGTGTGCAGACTGAACGCGATTGTTATCCGGGCACTGCCGAGAGAAAAAAAAATGGCTTCGGTAGAGCGCGAGCAAGCTCCTTGAGTCGTCCACACGAGACGGATGACGAGGACTCGGAGGTCATTCTGATAGCCCCCCATCAAGAAGAAAAAAAAATATGTGCAAAAATTCAAAAAAGAATACGATAAGGACTTTCCGTGCGTAACTTCGTCCAGTCGAGGTGCTGATTTTGCGTTCTGCACGACCTGCCGATCACACCTTTCGATTGGGCATGGAGGAAGGAACGATATCAAGAGGCACATCGGCACGGAGGCTCACAAGGCGAGTGAGATGAGCGGAGGACCCCAGATATCGAACTTCTTCAAACCAGTGAAGCCAAAGGATAACAGTGGAACACTGGAGTCGGAGGTCACAAAGGCTGAGGCAACTTTGTGCTGCGTCATCGCTGAGTCAAACCTATCTTTGTCAATGGCTGACAAACTCACTCGGACGATGAAGTTCATGTTTCCGGACAGCAAAATTGCAATATATACTGTACATAGTGAGGTCCATTTTCCCTTTGTAAATATTCAGTTTAGAACAGTTTCAGTGGAAGTTGTTCCTAACATTTGGATACATGTCAAAACACATGACAAGTTACTTGTAGGCCTGTTCATAACCAGCAAATGTCTTCAGTACAGTCCAATGACTGCTTTCCAGAGCATCTTATTTTGAGTGAGTTTTGTTTCTTTGTGTACTTGTATTTCGATGCATTAGAGCCACAACTGTCTATCTTGAAAAACGCCATTTTGAGAAATGGCCACTTAAAGATTTCACAGGTCTCCGAAAATTACACCTCTGCGCGTAGAACTTCCAAACTTGGGAAAAACAAACACTAGATGGTGTTCTAAAGCTGTACAAATGAGGGTTAAAAAAAACTCAAATGGAAACCACAGAATTACGCAATCTTAAGAAGTAAACACTCTTGGTCTGAAAAGAAAGGATTTCATCTTCCCAGAATTTTGAATCACAACTTATTAACAAGACTTGGAAAGTTGTGGCACACAACGGTAAGACCTTAACAGCTGAAATCCTCAGGCCACAACTGATCAGCTATGGGATAGTGACTTGTGGCCTGGAACATTCCTATCAGTTTGCCGTAATAGTTTGGAATACAACTGTCTTCTATGGCTCTAGCCACTTGTGGCATGGACAAACTGTCCCACTGTATGGAACATTTACAGATCACAATCTGTTATGTACAAGAAAATCAGTTGTGGTGTAAAACATAGTCGTTTTTTGTATGTGTTATTCTGGGCAACAAGTGCTCACGAATGAAACACATAGTTGTGGCCATGGAAGTTTGACATAATTCATGTCATACATTAGGTAACAAGTGTTTAACAATTCTTGAACCGTGTTTTACACTGAGCTAATTTTGTATTTTACACTATTAATTTGCTTGGAACCACTCCTGATAGAAAAGAATGGACTGGATAGGCTTGTGTGAAGCTGTTGTTAAGGAAAAGGTTAAGATCAATAGCCTATAGAAAATAACGTCAACAGTTTCTGGAAAAAGTCTGTGAACAGAAGACGACACACACACGCACGCACGCACGCACGCGCGCACACACACACACACACACACACACACCACGGCGCACGCAATTGCAACATCTTGGCTGGCGAGGAAGGCCCCCTATTTTTAACGAGCGCCCAACCTCCCTTCCCCGCAGTAGCACTCCCAGAGTTGCCTACCGTTCCTGAGCAGCCGTATTTGATCCGGATCTAAGTAAAAATATCCCCTTAGTCCGGAAAGTACGGTTATCGAAAGTATGCTCCGGAGAAAAAAACGCCGTGGAAAATTTTCGTGGGGGGGGGGATTTTGGCTTGCCTTCACCAAGTGTGAGTTCGAGCATGCGCAATGGGAAACGCTTTGTAAACCAAGTTTTCTGATTTGTTGACCCACTTCACTTCACTTCCCTTCAAGCTCGCTGGCTGCCTAGGCCTAGTAGGTGCAGGCATTCAAGTTTCAAACAGCCAGCAAGAGGAAGCAAAGCGATCAGTGTGGTTCGTCTGAAGATCGTTCTGAAACTCCACCACGGATGTGAAAAAACCACGACGAATGCAGGCTTTCAAAACGGATTATTCCGAGAAGTGGCCCTGTTTAAGACCTGGACAGAAGGGGCAAACATGGGATTTTGCTCTGTGTGCAAGTGTGACTTTTCCGTCGCTCATGGTGGAAAGGACGACTGCCGTCGGCACATCGAATCGAAAAAACATGCCGAGTATGAGAGCAAAGCCAAGGAAGTGGGCAAATGCCTGAAAATATCGGGATTTTTCACTTTGAGTTCTTCATCCACTAACAGGCAGACGCACTTGAACTGTCTGTTCCTGACAAAAATCCTGTGTTCCTGATTTCTGAGACATTTGTTCCTGATGAGCAAATTTTGGGGTAGGCATGTCTGCACTTCCACCTCTCCCCACCCCCATCCCATCCCTCTCACATTCCATCCCAGCTTCTCTGTGGCGCGGTACACACAGCGCGGAAGGGCAACATGACTGTGGCGAGGTACACGCTGTGCCGATCGGAATGTGTAATGCTGGTCTCCCCAGAGCCCAGAAAGTGGCTTTGCAGGAACTACTGACCACTTGTACTGCTGTGTCAGCCCTGGTATCGCCCTTTGTGGTCGGCTTTGCTATAAACAACATTACAATTATCGTACTGCTGGACCGACAAGGCGAGAGAGAGAGAGAGAGAGAGAGAGAGAGAGAGAGACAGAGAGAGGGAGAGAGCAAAACGCACGCACACGAAGAGAGAGAGAGAGAGAGAGAGAGACAGACAGAGACAGACAGACAGACAGACAGACAAAGAAAGAGACAGATAGAGGGCAAAAGAAACGCACACACACACACACAACCTTGGTCTAATATCATTTTATGTGGAAAGACGTTAAATTGAAGACAACAACAACAACAACACACAAAACCTTCTTAAAGACACATCTTTTCCCTCGGACTGATTAACGATATTCACTTACAACGGTGCGCATGTTTTCTAGTGTTGAACGCGCTCGTGTGTCTGTCTGCGTGTGTGAGTTTTCCGGCGGTGTGCGCGTGTGTGTGTGTGTGTGTGTGTGTGTGTGTGTGTGTTTTGAATAGGAATTATAATTTTATCATGTTTATCCTTTTACATTACATTACATTACGTTACACACACACACACACACACACACACACACACACACACACACACACACACACACACACCACATACACGTACACACACACACACACACACACACACACACACACAGAGAGAGAGAGAGAGAGAGATTTAATACTTACGGTAATACTTACGCTCACTGTTTGCTGTCCTCAAAACGTTGTCAAGCCCATTCACCAGACGCAGACGTAAACACACATTACTAGCCAACACAATTTGTTTTGCGTGTTTCATGCTTTTTTTTTTTTTTTTGCTGTGAGTGTAACATGCTTAATTTCCACATAAACATGAACAGATTTTGGTTTGCGTGTTTCATGCATTGTTTTTGCTGTGATTGTAACATGCTTAATTTCCACATAAACATGAACAGATTTTGGTGTGCATGTTTCATGCTTTTTTACACTACGTTTGTAACATGCTGAGTTTTTACACACACACACACACACACACACATGAGCATGTGTGTGGGACAGAGAGAGAAAGAGGGAGATAGAGAATCAAAGCAACGCGAGAGGGGTGAAAGAAAGAGAGGAGAGAGAGAGGGGGGGGGGGGGGGGGGGGCAGTGCAAGACAGGGCAGAGGAAGACAGAGAGATTTTGTACTCACGGTTGTGCAGACATGTTTACCTCCCGACCTCACCGGGAGATTCTCCCGAGTTCAGACGTTGTTATACAGTCTCCCGCTCGACTTCAAATCTCCCGATCGCGAAACGCGCTTTCTCCCGTTGTTCACCGAAACCACTTCGGCAGATTTCCGATCCAGAATTTTATCAACATACAGTTCACTGTCGGTGGCGCCCGGCCAAGTTACCTGTTCTCTCGCGCGTGTGCGGTGATGAGTTACGCGTCCGCCATAGCCCGTCGCGGGCGGGAAGTTGATGCAGCTGAACGCTACCACTTCTGCGCAGTGAAAATGGCGGCGATTGAGAAGAAGCGTGCTCATGAAACTGATGAAAGCGGCGGCGACTCAGACTGTGATTCCCGTGTGATTGATGCGGTTAAGAAGAAGAAGAAGAAATATTTTCAAAAGTTCAAGCTGCAGTACCAGACAGACTTCCCGGACATTATATCATCAAGTAAAGGAGCAGAGTTCGCCTTCTGCACCAAGTGCAAACTTCACTTCACTAAAGTGGAAAGCATCTTTGACTCCATTCGAAGTCCCACAAACAAGCTCTTCTGCCTTTTCCTTCTCCATCAAATAAAAGTGTTTGATGCCTTCTTGGTCGGCTTTCAGTCAGAAAAACCGATGATTCAGAAACTGAGAAGAGGAATGCTTAAGCTGATGAGAAGTATTTTGACCAGGTTCGTTAAGCCCAACGCCATGTTGTTACAAGTCTCCGGAAACTGTTGACTACAAACTGCCTGCCAACATCAAAGTCAACAGCGAACTTGTCATTGGAGAGGATGCTCGTCAGTTCCTCCAGGACAAAGAGGTTCATCATCTCCGAGACAAACGTGTGGAGGAGTTTTTTCACAAGTGCAAAGAAGTACTTCGTCTCTTTAATGGACTACCTGAAGAAGTGGCTTCCAGTGAACGATCCTTTGCTTCTCCATGCTGAGGTGGCTGATGTTGGCCTACAAACAGAGTCAAAGCTGACAAGCCTGAAGTTTTTCCTGCAGAGATATCCATGTCTGCTGCCTGGGGGTGTCACAGCTGACACAGTCATTGAACAGTTCATCACATATCAGTGTACTGATATAAGGCAATGTGTGACTGAAGGGGATGCTGATGGGGTTGATTCCACATGGAAGAAGATTGGGGAACTGGATGAAGGGCTTCTGTCAGAATTGTCTCTTGTGATGAGAGGTATCTTGACTATTCCTCATGGCAGCGCTCACTGTGAGCGTGTCTTCTCATGTGTCAAGAAGAACGGGACTAGCCAGCGGGCCTCCCTTTCAGATGTTACCCTGGAGAGTTTACTGGTGGTCAAATCAGATCCCAGGGAACCTGTCGAGGCTGTCAGGGACATGTCCTCTGAATCCGTGCGCAGGTTAAGAAGTGCTTACACGCAGTCTTAAGCGCCACTAGACTAACCTAAAATGAAAAGACAGCTAGCCATGTACTGTATATTCATCATGCAGAACTATTTTTTAATTTAGTGAAAAGTGCTATTTGCTCTCCCTGTGTGTAGTCACCATGCAGAACTGTATCTAGTTAGTGACAAACTGTGCTGGCTGCTCTCCCTGTGTGTAGGCATCATGCAGAGCTGTATGAAGTTTAGTGACAAACTGTGCTGGCTGCTCTCCCTGTGTGTAGTCATCATGCAGAGCTGTATGAAGTTAGTGACAAACTGTGCTGGCTGCTCTCCCTGTGTGTAGGCATCATGCAGAACTGTATGAAGTTAGTGGAAAAGTGCTGGTTGCTCTCCCTGTGTGGTGTAACTGAACAATAAAAAGTGCTGCCTGCAGAACTCTATGACAGAGTGACGTTTTCCTGTGTTTCTTCATCATGTTTGAGCACACACACAACAAAGGGTAAGTGAGATATATATTCTAAAGCTGTCGCAGAAATGTGTTTTCCACAGTCCATATTATATTTGTTATTGGTTTTAACGTGCGAGGGAAATCTACTGTTTTGAGACCAAATCTACTGGTTTGCTACACCTAATCTACTGGTCAAGGGGATAGAGGGGGAAACAGGTCTGGTTGTGCAGCGTAGTCGATATAGGATGTATCCATCATTGTTAAAACTCAGCTCAACATGTTACTATCACGGACTGTCCCGTTACATGGAAGATGATAATACAGTATTGCTGTTTTCCTTTGTATGCAAACAACTAAGAAGTCTCACAGACTGATTCTCTTTATCACTTTCCTGTGAACTGATTTGGAAATTGTCGCGTTGGTTGCCAGCCAGCAAGTACTCGACTCATGGAGGAGCAGTGAGGGCGGGGTGGGGGGGGTGGGGGTGGGGCATTAAACCTGAGTTCAGGCATGGTACATGTCCGCGAATTCGCGGAAATCCGCGAAAAGCAAAAAAAAACACAAAAAAAAACAAAAAAAAAAAACAACCGAGCCGCGCCCGACGAGACCGGCCCTTTTAGTTCGTTTGAGGTCGTTCGCTTCAAGCCTTCGTCTCGCGAGAAGTAGCATTGAGCAGGACTACTTCCGCGCATGCGCTTTCGTGACATTCGCCACTGCTTTCCGCTCTGGGTCGACGTGATCGAATTTGAACAAGGTTGAAGAAAAAGAAGGAAAAAAAAAAATGCCAAAGCGTACAGACATAGTTCCGCGGAATTCTCCGACAGAAGATATTGATGCTGGTGTGGCAAACAAATGGCGATGGGATTGGCTGAACAGGAGCCACGAAAATGAAACGTTTTCGTCGTGCTTGGAAAAGTTGAGAATCCGCGGCAAAGCATACTGTGTGGTGTGTCAAGTTCTTCTTCTTCTTCTTCTTCCAGATGGGGATGTTTAACCTGCCCCGTGCCCACAGTCTTCACGTAGACTATTCTGGCACACAGGTTGCATGCATTGTGTATTTTCGTGTAGCCGGTACTCACCCGTCTTAGGACATGAGCATCGGGATCTTTAGAGTCCGTGTATGATCTTAGTGCATGTGACACAGACTAGACCTCGGTTTCGGGTCTGGCGGTGTGAGAAGCTTCAGCGATCACATCAAAGGGAAACGAAACAAAGAGAGAGTGAAAACTGCTGCAAGTAATCCCGTTCTGCCAGGTAAGATTCTCTCTCTCTCTCTCTCTCTCTCTCTCTCTCTCTCTCTCTCTCTCTCTCTCTCTCTCTCTCTCTTTCTTCCCCCCCCTTCCTCCCCTCCCTTCCTCCCCCCTCTCTCTTCCTCTCTTCTAGAGCTCTCACTCTCTCTCATTCTCTCTCTTTCTCCCCCCCTTCTCCCCCCCCATTCCCCCCTCTCCCTTCCTCTCTCATTCTCTCTCCCTCTCTCTCTCTCTCTCTCCTCTCTCTCTCTCTCTCTCTCTCTCTCTCTCCCCTCTCTCTCATTCTGTTTCTGACTTTCTCTCCCTCACTTATCAGCAGAGTAAGTAAATATTTTACAGTTTGATTTAATGTAGGCCTATGCCACCTAAAGCAATGTAGATATGTACTCATTTTTGCTATGTGATTACTTGGGTTTAAAACCTTCTTTGGGTTGAAGGAATGACTGATAAAGTGATTCTAGGAGAGCTTATTTTATGGCAGAAATTGCTTAGTATGAAGAACTGAAATTAGTTCAAGGAGAGGCTTTTTTAACAGGCTAGAATTGCTGAAAAACCTTCAGCTTCAGGGGGTGTTGCCCCCTGACCCCCACAAGGGGCTCTGCCCTTGACCCCCAAAAATTTTCAGGGAAAAATTATTTTCCTCCAGTACCATGCCTGGAGTTATGTCTACAATTAAGTAAATGTAACATGCAAAAAAAAAAAAAAAAAAGAACGGTCTTTACTCTTAAAAGAAAGCAGTCAATATATGGGTGCAGTGCAATGAATGAATAACACAGGGCTCAGTTGCAAAGAACAAAACAAACTTGGACTTACTGACACCAAACCAAACCAGAGCAGTACACACAATTAGTCACTGACGCCCAACTCTCTCTCTCTCTCTCTCTCTCTCTGAGTCTCTCTCTCTCTCTCTCCTCTCTCTCCCCTCTCTCTCTCTCTCTCTCTCTCTCTCTCTCTCTCTCTCTCACACACACGCACGCACACTCGCTCGCTCGCACTCACGCACGCACGCGCGTACTCACGACCGCACGTGCGCATGCACGCGCGCACCCCTACACACACTGCAGACGGGGAAAAGAATAAATCAGTAAGTCAAAGCACAGAGGTGGGGGACAGAAGTTGTGAGGAAATTAATACGGGGAAAAGCCGCCGAGTTCTTAAGTGAAGAAAACACTGGGGAAAATTGATTCCTGCAATGACATTAGAAGTCAGAAGCATGCAGAGAGAGAGAGAGAGAGAAGGGGGGGGGGGGGGGGGAGAGAGAGAGACACAGAGAGAGAGAGAGAGAAACAGCACGTGGCCTGTTGTCAGCTTGTAGGGAGCATGCACGGCGTGTTAAATGAACACACAGACAGTGACGTCAGACACGGAGAGGCTTACTGAGCTGGGAACAAAGACGGTTTTACACCCCACGTACAGCCTTCCACCGGCCTGTAACTAGTAAATGACTTTGATAACTTAGTACTTGAAACTAAAAACTTTCCAGTGGACAATTGTAAGAGCGGACAACAACCCCCCAAAAGACCTGAATTTAAGTTTTGATATTGTCAACAAACCCCAAAATGCACGAATTTTACTCATCTCAAAGAAGGAAACGTTTTCCAGTTGCTCACACTGACGGCGATGGCGTTTTGAAGATTTGGACAAAAAGTGATATCCTGTCTACTTCTTTACAGAGCTAAGACTATATGAACACTGAAACAAACGAAGATGATGAACTGCAGTATCCAAAACACACCGAAATTCGCACTTTTTGCACAAATTCGCCACGGAACACCACGCGCGCGCAACTATGGCGGATAGGGCCTACGTCTTTCTGCTTCCCTGCTGCTGAAACTGGTCGGAGTGCGCGCGTTCACGCTGATTGGTTAATAGCTGGCCGCTTTATTTAGCTGACGGCCTGTAATACGGCAAAGTCTCGCTCACACTAAGCGCAAAGCAAACACGGGGTCTCGTGTGCCGTCACACACATACCACACACACACACACACACACACACACCACACACACACACACCACAACACACACACACACACACACAGAGGTGAATGCAACCAAGCCCTAAAGCTACTTTACTTCACACTATCATGCTAACAAACAAAAATATACATTAGACTGAACACATATGCAAAATTGTTCATGCCTACCTTGTTTGCTGTCTCCAAAATCCACACAAGGATGAATCATCCACAGCAAGAACAACTGTCTACATTGTCACAGTTCACGGTTTATTCACAAAAGGGGTGGGGTGGAGAGAGACTGTCACTGTATCATTCACAAAAGGAAAAAAAAATCTGTTCACTGTATCCTACTTCAGTTCACTGCTTGGTCCACAATGGGAAGAAACTGTTCACCGATTTTCCACAGCAGAAAAAAAGAATTGTCCGCATTGATATAGTTCATTGATTTATCCACAATAGAGAAAGTAAATATAGCATATATATTTCACTGATTTGATTCCACATTAACAAAAAAAAAAGCGCACCTATTTAGAATGAAAAACAGACATCGGCGCACTGTCAAATTCACTCAAATGAAAATTTTACAGATCTTCTTCGGATTCTGTGTCCTTCTCGGTAATGTCTGGTTCTGCAAGCCTGTCTGGAGCCGTGCTGGCGCTGGGCAGCCGTTGGTAGAACTGATGGTGTCGCTGTGGCACAACCCCTAGCCGGCAGAGGTCCAGGAGGTCTTTCTTCTTTGCTTCAGACAAAGGCAGACGATCCGTGTACCGCTGAGGAAGGTCCTGCACATTGCTGACAGCTTGCTGGCGACCTCGATGGCTGTTTCCCTTGATCTTCAGGCTCCGAAAACACTCTGTCATTCCGTATTGGAAATACAGCGTGTCTTCCTCCTTTGTATACCTGAGCCACTTAATCTTCAGCCAGCTGATTTTGGCTCCTGTGATATCAGTCTTGGTATTCCTCATTGTCTGTGAAGCAAGATGTTTGAAGTCCAGAAAGTCAGCATATTCAAGGGGAACTACAGTGTATGGGGAATTTGATCTTGCCATCTCAATGACTGTATGCCACTGATCTGGAATGAAAATGGACGCATTCTTTTTCGCTTTCTCGATAGTAGCATGAATTGAATCACACTCCATATGGGTATGGCCGCTTTCCAGAAACTTTTGGTCGATGATCTGGATGTGATCAATGCTTTTGACCGCATAATGAAGAGCAGCAGCAACGAACTGATTTCTATTCTGTCCGCCACAGGTATCAGAATACAAGATGACATGGGTGATGTGTTCTGGCAATGACTGGATGTAACGCAGAAGACAGGTGGCAACTTCACAAGATCCTTTGTTTCCATCACATTCATTCCAAACAAAGCAAGAGGCTTCTTTGTCTGAAAGTGAGAATACGGTCAGGTTATAAACTGCCAACTTTCTTTTATAATGAACCTGACTTACTAGGGAGCATGGGGTTGTTAGCACTGCCTCCATATCAAATGTGACTGTGTGAATGTCCTCCTGCTTCTGTGACAATTTTTTGTCTTTCTCCTTTTCTTCTCTTGATTGTCGCTTCCTCTCCTGGTGCTCCTCGTACTCCTTCTGTCTTTCTGCTGTCAGTTCCTTAGCACGTTTTCTCCTCCTGATACCTTGTGCAGATGAGGCATTGATCCTTTTTAGGCTTATGAAATGCCAAGTTGTACTCAGTATTGAAAATCTGTCTGTAGAAGCTAGAGGATACAGGCACCACCCCTTCTTCTTTACAAGTGTCACAGTAAAGTGAATACATTCTGTTAATATTCAGCCTTGAGTCTAGAAATTTCCTTCTACTCCCCTGCCTGCAATAGTGCGACTCAACTGCTGGAAAGCTCTCTATGTGTCTTTTCACCTTAGACCTATCCTCATCAGCAGTCTTGTTAGCAGGTGTGTGCTTGCCTCGATTATCTTGTCCAATAAATGTCCCATCTTGATTGTGCTTTAGAGCCCTCCGGGGGTTGCGACCTTGTCGTGGTCGGAGGGTTTGCGTGGTCCAGTGATCCCTTAGGCTTTGCTGGCGGGGCATCAATACTTGGAGATAGGCTGTTTTTTTCACACTGCTTCTAGGCCTGAGAGGTGCAGATGCTGTTTGGCCTAAGCGCAACGTGGTAAGGAGTTGATGCCCCTGGTAGGGCTTCCCATGTCAGATAGGCTAAGGGTGAGGATCCTGACTAAGAGTAACCCGCCTTTCTCCTTTTCTTGTTTTCTGCCTCCCTTATTTGGCCCTTTTCTATCTTCGTCTCCCCTTCAAGTCTTCTTTTCCACACTCCTTTTCTCTCTGTGGTCTCCTTAAGATCCGCCGCGTTTGCCGTGCGGTGCGACCTGTGTCGGAGGGGAATGAGATCCTGGTGATTGAGAGGGCCAGCGCTCTCAACACATCACTTTGGCTCGGACCTCTCCTAGACAGGGAGTACACTTTGGCCCGGGTGTACTAATCGGCTCCCCTTCTTGGGGTTGGGTCAAGACGGGCAGTTCCCCAGCTGGCCAAGTAAACCCCTGCAGTGCTCAGCTCTCTGTTCCCGGGAGTTGAGCATGATCAGGGGGGATAGGGTTGGTTGCTTCTGCTTGTCGTATGTCTCTCCCGAAGCCTGGAAGGGTCAAGACATTGGTTTCTTGGCCCTGGCCCCTTAGTTGGACTCCAAGGTGGGTGGGTAAGGGAGGGATGAAACAAATTCACTCAATATGGCTTTTTCAAAAATCATCCCCCCCAAAAAGAGGAAGGCAGCATCCCCTATTTCAGGGGATTTCGATTCTGACAGCGATTCGGATATGGAGGTACGACAGAAGACAGGTTTTTGGGCTTCCTGGCTCGTTATGGAAGGAACGGAGCAAGACAGACCCCTTTCAGCTTTGAGCCCTTTTGCTATCCAAAAGGGCTTTCAAGGTAAGCAGGTGACCCTCGGTCCATCAAGAGGTTGAGGAATGGTTCCTTTCTTATTCAATGTAAGTCACAAAAGCAATCTGAACAGCTGCTGAAGGCAACGAAACTTGTGGACAGGGAGATCAGGGTAACTCCCCACAAACAATTAAATTCATCAAAAGGAGTGATTCGCTGCAGGGAATTATCAGGTGTTTCAGAGGCAGAGATCAAAACGGAGCTGGCATCCCAGGGTGTGACGGAGGTACGCAGGGTGACAGTAAAGAAGGGTGCAGAAAGAGTGGACACCAACACCCTCTTTCTGACATTCTGCAACCCTGTGCTGCCTCCGGTCATCAAAGTCGGCTACCTGATTGTCCGGGTTCAGTTGTACGTTCCGTCCCCGTTGAGGTGCTTCCGATGCCAGAAGTTTGGCCATGTCAGAGACCGTTGTTCTGGGCAGGAGGTGTGTGGTATTTGCTGCAAGGCAACCCATGATGGGCCGTGTAAAGATCCGGCACATTGTGCAAACTGCGGTGGCGACCATCCCCCTCTTCACGGAATTGTCCTCTGTGATTCAGGAATCTGCAATACAAAGGGTTAAGACAGAAAAGAAGATCTCCTTTTTTGAAGCCCGCAAGCAGGTTGTGGGCAGTCAGTCGCCGACAGCTTCTTCGTATGCTTCGGCCGTAAAGAAAGTTCCAACAGTTCCAACTCGGTCAGTCTGCTGTCAGACTGATAACTTACGTTTTCGAAGACATTGCAAGGAAAAACTGTCAGCTCTGGTGGAAGCAGGTCCACCACCTTCCAAACCAAAGTGAGTGCCCCTGGTGGAGGCAAAAAATCCGCCACCCCTCAGACTGCCCAGCAGTCTACAACATCTGCTGCTGGGCAGATTAAAAAACCAGCACCCTCCCTCGAACTCCTCTGTCCAGTGCCCGTGCGGGCAAGGGAGTTCAACCTAGTGTGGAGATGGTGGAGTTGAGGAAAAAACCTCCACCGTCCCCCAAACCCAGACCTACTTCACCTGTTGGCAAGTCTGCCAGCAGGTCTGCAGATAGTCCAGTGAAATTAAGCAACAAATTTACAGCTTTAGCAGCAGATGTTGAGGAGGAGATGACCTGATCTCTCTCCTTTTCGACCCTCTGCACCATGGATAATACAATATTCCATTGGAATATCCGTGGTCTAAATTCCAACTTCGAGGAGCTGCAGCTTCTGTGTCAGTCTCTAAAACCTTCTGTCGTGGCTCTTCAAGAAACTCAAATTCAAAGCCAGAAGACCTTTACTCTTTCTGGCTTTAATATTCTTTCGAAACCTGCACAACCATCCACGTTGGGACTGTCGGGCGGTGTTGCCCTTCTCCTACACAAAACTTTGTTGTATAGTCCTGTCACTCTGTCTACCTCCCTTCAGGCTGTAGCTGCGAGAGTCACTCTCCACAAGACTGTGACAATCTGTTCTCTTTATCTCTCACCTTCTGTCCCGGTATGTCGTCAGGACCTTGTCAGTCTGATAGAGGAACTCCCTCGACCTTTTTTGCTGTTGGGTGACTTTAACGTCACAACCCTCTTTGGGGTAGTACCGGTTCGTCATCCAGAGTCTGCTGATTGAGGATGTCCTTTCGGATTTGATTTGTGTTGTCTGAACGACGGATCTGCAACTTACCTCCATTCTTCCACAGGTTCACTTTCGTGTTTTAGATTTGTCGGTTTGTGACCCCTCGCTGGTCCTGGACTATGAGTGGTCTGTCCATGACGATCTGCACGGAAGTGACCATTTCCCTGTCCTTCTACAACCTGTAATAACTGAACACGTCTCTGTCTCTCAGCATTTAAATTATAAGAAAGCAAACTGGGATCTATTTGCAGCCACTGTTTCTAAGGAGTTCCAGGACACTGATTTTTTTTCAGAGTCCTGACCCAGCTGAATCACTGACTAACACTATGATTAAATGTGCTAAGACCTGTATTCCAGTGTCTTCCAATAAACTTCAAATGCCAAAAACACCCTGGTTCGATTCAGAATGCCAACAACTTTCCAAAGTTAGAAAACGGCTCAGCGTCGGGTATACCAACGACCTTCGGGTCCCAACGCTCGAGCCCATCAAAAACTCCGTGCCAAATCGAGACACACTTTTAAAATCAGTAAACGTCGGTCCTGGAGAAGCTTCTGCTCCAGGCTGACATCAAAACTTCTAAGAAAAAAGTGTGGAACATCATTAAGAAAATCAAAGGGAAGAACACCTGTCCCACTGTGAACCATCTCAAGTTTTCGGATTCTTTAATAACAGAGAAGAAAGCAGTTGCTAATCTGCTTGCTTCTACCATTGAAAAGAATTCCTCCTCTTCTAATAAATCAGTCACTTCTGTCAAAAACAAAGCCCTAAAAGAAAAATCACCCTGCAACTTTTCATTCGACAACATGGAAGACTACAATCTTCCTTTCACATTAAACGAGCTGAAATCTGCCTTACTCTCTTGCAGCGATTCCTCCCAGGTCTAGATGAAATTCATTATCAACTGTTGAAACATCTTCCGCAAGAAGGTCTGAACATACTGCTACAAGTATATAACCATGTGTGGACTTCAGGTTGCTTTCCACCCTCTTGGCGGAAAGCCCTCATTATTCCCATCCCCAAACCTGGGAAAGATCTTTCTAATCCATCTAACTACCGTCCCATAGCTTTGACCAGCTGTGTCTGTAAATTGATGGAAAAAATGGTCAATGCTCGGCTCATGTGGAAACTCGAAACCGATGGCCTTTTGGCGAAAGAACAGTGTGGTTTCCGCAAACATCGTAGTACAGTTGACCATTTGATTCGTCTGGAATCTACACTTAGGAACGCTTTTTTAAACAGACAGCATGCAGTGGCAATTTTCTTCGACTTGGAGAAGGCCTACGATACCCACCTGGAAGTCGGGGATACTTCATGATCTCCACGATCTGGGTTTTTCGAGGTCATCTTCCTCTTTTTATTCAAAATTTTTTGGCAGAACGACAGTTTCAGGTCCGGGTTGGCACCACTCTCTCTGATGTCCACGAGCAGGAGTTGGGTGTTCCACAGGGGAGCATACTGTCTCCTGCCCTCTTTAGTATTAAAATCAACAACATTGTGAAATCAGTTCAGCAGGGTTCAGACTGCTCATTGTTTGTGGATGATTTCGCTGTCTACGCAACTGGAAGCCTGTACCCGAGTGTCCAGCGCAGGCTCCAGCTTTGCGTAGATAAAATCCATCGGTGGGCGGATGAAAACGGTTTCACCTTTTCTGCTACAAAAACCCAATGTATTCACTTCCATAATTTCCGTCAGTTTTTTCCAGATCCGGAGCTTCAAGTAGGGAAATCTCCCATTCCAGCTGTTAAAGAGGCCAAATTTCTGGGAGTCATTTTTGACCAAAAACTTAACTTTCTCAGCCATATTAAAAACCTCAAAACTGCTTGCCAAAAGGCACTGAATATTCTGCGGGTCGTAGCACACACCGACTGGGGCGCTGATAAGAAAACTTTGTTGCACCTCTACAGAGCCCTGGTCCGTTCTAAACTGGACTATGGTTGTGCTGTCTACGGCTCCGCAAGACCCTCTTACCTCAAACTTTTGGACCCTATCCACCATCAAGGGCTTCGTCTCTGTCTTGGAGCGTTCCGCACCACCCCTGTGTACAGCCTGTACGCAGAGGCGGGCGAACCTTCGTTGTCCAACCGCAGGCTGAAACTGTCTTTGAATTATACATCCGACTGTTCTCAGAACCGCAGAATCCTGCCTATGACTGTGTTTTTGACCCTCCGTTCCAAAGTAAGTTTGAAAATAACCCGAAATGTATTCCGCCGTTTGGGCTTCGTATGCAGCCTCACGTGCGGAATGCAGGTATAGAACTGGGAGTAGTTTCCGATTTTTCCAAGTTTCCGGATCAACCTCCATGGACCTTTTTCACACCAGAGATCGTTTCGATCTCGCAGCTTTCCGTAAGGAGTCTACCAGCTCTCTGGCGTACAAGGCTTTGTATGCCGAGCTCTGTTCCAAATTCCCATCCTATCAAAAAGTTTTCACTGACGGTTCCAAGTCTGAGGATGGAGTGGCCTGTGCAGCCTACTGCCCTGGGGCTCCTTCTCAGATATTGTTGGAACATATACATTCAGATGCTTCTGTCTATTCTGCTGAACTTAGTGCTCTAGTACTGGCTTTGAAGATAATCTCCCATTCTTCGAGGAGGGACTTTTTGGTTCTGTCGGATTCGCTGTCAGCTTTGGAGGCCATAGCTGGCCGCAACCTTCAGCATCCAGAACTTTTACTTTTTTTGAACTTTTTAGCAAGTTGAAGGCGGACGGTTACAACATTACTCTTGCTTGGGTTCCTGGCCATGTTGGCATCGGCGGGAACGAAATGGTTGATCGTTTAGCCAAGAACGCCACAAGAGAGAAACTGTCCAACACTTATATCCCCTGCTCAGATGTGAAACCCAAAATTAACGATATGTGAGAGACCTCTGGCAGGAGGATTGGAACACACAGACGAATAACAAACTCTTTCAGATCCGTCCAAACCTTAAAGACTTCCTCCCATCTACATCGGGTGGTCGTAAAGAGGAAACGGTTCTGTGCCGGCTGCACACCGGCCATTCGTATTTTACCCATTCTTACCTTTTAAAGAGTGAAGAAGCTCCGTGGTGCATTCCATGTCATGCGCCACTCACAATGAAACATGTTCTTTTAGAGTGTTGGGACTTGCACGATGTGAGACACAAACATTTTACAGCGGAGTCCATGAAGATCCTGTTCAGGGATGTCCCGCCTGACGTGATCCTTGGGTTTTTGAGAGAAATTAACATTTTTCATCTGATTTAAGATTTTACGGAAGAAAGATTTTTAACAAAGGTTCTGGTGCGTTTGTAGACGATGTCATTTAACGAGATGTGTGAAAGTGTTGTTTTTTTTTTTTTTTTTTTTTTTTTTTTTTTTAAATGACTGGTGAGTTGATTTTTAACGTGGTGACAGCCCTGATGTGGCCCTCTGCGGTCGGCTGGGCTATAAGCAACATTATCTATCTTATCTTGTGCTTTAGAGCATGTGCGACATATCCGTGGCCCACACCAGTGTGGCTAGGAAAAAAATCTTGCATACCTGCACCCTCTCCCCATCTGGGTCAAAAAGTAGGTTCTAGAAACCTGTCTCTTGTTTATTATCTGGCTCTTTGTTGTCATTGAGGTATGTTCTGGTGTCCTTTTGATCCACATGTCTACAAATGAAATCTTTTTGTCTCTCATATGCATCAAGCCCATAGTATGTGTTGAATATTGCTAGCCTTTTGTCGAAGCCGATTTTCTCTGTACATCTGAGTCTACATTTGCAGTCTATGTCTTGGACCTGCCTTTTACGTGCTTTTTTCCCTCTGCTGGTCACATACTCCTGGCCCTGTAGCTTCAGCATTTTCTTGAATTTTTCTTCCACTTCTCAGGCTGTGCTTTTCGTTTCTTCAGAGGTGTCTTTTTCTGAGGTGATGTGTAGACTTGTGTTTGTTCTGAAGTTTCATGAGATGGAGATGATGCTTTTGGAGAGCCCTCATTCTCTTGTGGACCAGAATTGCTTGTTAGAGTTGGACACTGATGGTGGTGTTGATGGTGGTTCTGGTGGATCTGACACTGGAGGGGGTGGTGAAGATGGTGGTGGTGGGGAATGTTGGCATGGTGGTGACTGTTGTGCCTCAGGTTCAGCCACTGGTGGGGGTGGAGAAGTTGCATTGATGTGTGGGGTGGTTAATTCTTCAGTCATTCCAAACACAGTGTACAGATGTCTCTTCAGTTTCACACAGCCGTCGTAGTGCTCGCTATTAATTTTCAGTCGTCGCTTTGTGAGGTTGGCCAGTGCCAGCGGCATCACATCATTAGCAGCATTGTTCCAGAATCCTGATCTTCGCATTTCTCAAGTGATGTTTTTGCAAACTTCAAAAGATCATTCTCACTGTTCACCCCTTCATCAAGGTGAAAAAAGCCAAGGTAGGCATGCGGGTTGTCTTCAATATGTTGGCACAGAGAGGCACGGAGCGTGGTTTCAGTGTGGTTGTCCAGATGAATGGAGGCAGCTTTAAAAAAGCAATTTCCATCAGGATACACAGTCTTCTCTCCATGCCATTGGCCAAGAGAAGAGTATCTAGACGTTTGGTGTGAATCCGGACAGCCAGTTCATGAAGGGTTTCTTCTCTGTGGCTTTCAGTAATTGCAGTGGCAAGTGGATCTCCCACTGAAACATTAAAGATATGCTTTTTATGAAGCGTTTTAATTAAGACAGACTTTTAATTCTGTTTGATCAGCTTCTGACAGACCTGCTTTCATCAAACTCATTCAGTATACACAGTGACCTGGACTCTTCCAACTGTTTTTATGATATACAATATAATTATAATATATATAGTGTGGCTAGGAAAAAATATATATATTATATATATGTATAGCGGAGGCGGTTGGCCCAATCGGTAAGACGCAAGATCGTGATCTTGTGGTCCCGGGTTCGAGTCCCGGTTGAGCCGTCGTTTATTAGGGGAGTTACCATTTGTTCTGACTCTCCTCTCCCCAAGTCCTTCAGATGAGACTATAAACCGAGGTCCCGTGTGCATATGCATGCAGAAGATAAAATGCGCACGTTGAAAATCCCGTAATCCATGTCAGTGTTTGGTGGGTTGCAGAAACATGAAAATACCCAGCATGCACCCAAGGCTTTACTAGCACATCGGGATATGAAGTTGATGAAGCATTAGCTAAAATAGCAGATGTGGTGTGGCGTATATGGGATATTCTGCACGCATTGACACCGCCTCGGGAACAACTGAAACTGTAACAATATAGTATACACAATACTATATTTGCGTAGACAAAACTTGCTCAATAAGATTCAAGTTACTGGCTTTACTCCCACCCTCAGCCTCTCTCCTGCTACAAAGTCTGTCATCACAAACAATACTGAGGTAATGATCGATACCTTGAGAAGTTCCATGAGAAGATGCTGGCTCATGCTGGTCAAGAAGTAAGCAGTCTCCTCATCAGTTTCAAGATCTGACCAACTGTCGTCAGTCATGGTGCCTGATTGGGAGAACAAAGAAAATAATTAACGCACCAGTTAAATTGTGTATCACAGTCTTCACAACATCTCTTCCTTCAAACGGTTGTTTTGCTATATATTTCAGCTACTGATTTACCAATATGGATGAGCAGCAAAGCCAACTGTGCAAGGGGAAAAAACAATGAAGCTACACATATTTCTTTATTCACAGCATTTATTTCATCATATTTACAAGAAAGCTTCTGTGCGTCTTTGAAAATGTGTTCAATTAATACACTTTTGTAAACAAATTAACTGCATGTACAAAATATTAAGGAAAAGGTATTGTGAAAAAGGAAACAAATAGACAGTACATTGATTTTGTTTCTTATTATTGAGAGAAAGAGGGAGAGAGGAAAAAACAACAACAAAAACAGGAGGGGGGGGGGGGGGGGAGAGAGAGAGAGAGAGTCGTAACATGGTTAGGATAAACATGTTAGGCATAGCCTATTCTGCCAATATGAGCCCTGAAAAAACAAAAACAAAAAACAAAAACAACAAAAGAGAGAGTGAGAGAGAGCGAGAGAGAGAGAGAGAGAGAGATACTTACTGATTTAATACGACGTCAGTGGAGTTGAAAGCAGAAGCAAAAAACTGCCAATGAAGTTTCCTGAATGCAGTGTGAGGAAAGTGTGAACGGTACAAGCCGGATGTGCTGGTATATAGCCACTTGTTTACACCAGCATCTCTCCAGACACTCTCCTTATCTGTGGGAAACAAGCCTCTGAACCCCCGCTGACCCCTCCTTGACCGAATTCTGCCAGAATTCTGCCATTCCCGAATTCTGCCAGAATTCTGCCATTCCCGGTGCCTGATTTTCCCCACCCAGAAGTGACCTGCAGGGCGTGTAATCTAATAGCCCAACCTTTCTCTTTCACTTGCAGGAATTTCCTCAGCCAACAACTGATAACTGCTAGCATAAACAAGTTTGGCCTGAGAGTGGTGATTCGCCTTTCTACCATTCCTTCTTGGGCCACAGTCTGTGACTGCTAGCTGTTCGTTTGTGGCATGCAGAATCTGGTTGGATGTGGACAGGGCAACAACTGTTTCTTTGCTATCAACCAAAAACTAATAACAGGCATGAAATTCGTCCGCCTAAGGCGGATTTGCCGCCCATTTTTTTCATCTGCGCTGCCCCCCAAAAAAATGTGCCGCCCAAAAAAAAAAAAAAAAAAAAAAGAAAAGAAAAATCCTGAAATAAACTTTCGTTCGATGCTATTCCCATTTGGACAATTTGTTATTCTCAAAAGAGTCCACCGGTCACTTCCGCCATCAATCAACATCCGGTCTTTTCGTGCCTGTCGAACGTCGGACATCGTTAATTGCCGAAGTTTGCCAAGCGCGTCGCGATTTCACGCCAAAAAAAAAAGGGATGAGAAACGATTGGAGGTGGGACTGTGCTAGACCAGGAAGTGGACGATGTTCGAGTTGGTGATGTGTTTCGCAAATTAGACGAAAAAGGCGCTGCATTTTTTTGTTCCATGTGGAAAGGTTGACCGACTGAATCAATGTTGTGATGAAGGCTGCCTCATTGTTTTTCTTCTTCTTCCTAAAATACTGGTTCACTCAAAACGAGTAGGTGCACCAGCGCGCATGTTAAAAAGTAAAAATAAAATAACACAAAATAATGCGAGTGAATGAGTCAGTATGCACATATAAAAGTATAATTATTATATGATCTTTTGAAGTATTAATTTCATTACTGAAAACATGAAAATGTGCTTATTTGCCCCTCTTAACAGCGCTGAAATAGGGGTTTATTTGCAGTTTAGGCCTTTTATTTCATAAAAAAGCTTCAGCTTCAGGGGGCTCTGCCCCCTGACCCCCCCCCCCCCCCCCCCCCCCCCCCCCCCCCCCCCCCCGCCCCCCCGATTTTTCAGCCTTTTTTACTGCTGGTCACTTTCATGCCTGTAATAAATGTTTCATAACCATGTTTCAGCATGTTAAACAGACTGTATTAATACACCTAAAAATATGAAAAAGTCAAACACAATTTTTTCGAGATAAACAGTTGTGGCTCAATGCATCGATTTGCAATTATATATTTGCAATTATTATCAAGCTGATCTAGTTTAGTTATGCATGTCATTGTGCTTTGAGCAGATAATTTTGGTCATGCAATTTTGCCGATTTTACATTTCCAGTAATTCTACTGATTTTGGACACTAATATGGGAGTTTGTATTATACTCCCTGTTTGGCTAGTATACTTACCATGTCAGACCATAGCATTCCACGGCAGTTAGTTAGCTCTGCAGGCCGAGATTTTTTGTGGCTAATGCAGTAATAAGACCATCACGTGACGTCCACACTACTTCCGCCAGGGAAGAAACCGGTGTAAAACTTCCTGTTCCTCATTCAACGAGGCCTATGCGCAAGGTAACCCCGAGAACCATAGCGCTAGCGGGGAAGGTAGGGTGGGCATTAGAGTCTGACATGGTAAGTATACTAGCCAAACAGGGAGTAATAATACAAGCCCCCATTTTGGCGTCATATACTTTACCATGTCAGACCATAGCAGAATTCAAAGGAATCGGAGGAGGGCTTAGTGCCCTAATGGTTCTTGGGGTTAGCAGAGGAATAGATATGGCTGCGTTAGCCGCAAAAGAAGTCCCTAGAACCATCAGCCCTGGTCATGCGGACACCCCTAAAATAAAGGCTTATGAAGGGATTTTCCGATGCCAGTAGGCTGCCTCGAGGATGTGGTGCAAGAGGACAGAGCGCTGAATCGCTGTGGAAGTGGCCAGCGCCCTGCACTCATGGGCCCGGGGAGATAAGACGGGGAGATCCTTATAGGCCTGGGCGTAGGCCGATCTGCCCATCTTGGAAGCATCTAGAGAGGACTGGGAGGAGCGCCTGGGACGCGGGTTCCCAGTAGCCCTGAATGGAGCCAGCTGAGAGCCTAACGAAGAAGATAGGAGCGATAGGAACTACCTATCTGAAAATTGGAAGGCCAGATGGAGGAAAAGAGATGAGCCCAGAAGGCCATCTCTCCCCTTGGAAAAGGGCTCACCCTGTGGGGGATTGGAAATGGAGGGAAGGCGTATGTTATGAGGCCAGACCAGGGAGGGTGAGCGACTCTGGGCCTGAACACTGTTCTCCACTGGGCTGAGGGTTAGCCTGCTGAGGGTCCCTTCACTCAGTGAGGAGGAGGAACCCCGCTATTGTGTGTCGCGCAGAGGGTGAATCCCCGCACGGCAACAGTGGAGAGGGGCCTCTATTCGGGGGAGAGGCTGAGGGAGCGAGCCCCCTTCCCCCACCCCCCTTTTTTTTTTTTTTTTGTTGACACAACAAGGCACCGAAGTGTTGTCCGTGGGCAGGAGAAGAAGTCGGTGCGAGACTTGGAGTTGGAAGCAGGGAAAGGAGGGAGAGGCTGAGGGAGCGAGCCCTTCCCCACCCTCTTGACAAACAAGGCACCGAAGTTTGACTGCGGCCTTACTGAGGATTGCACAAATGGGGAGAGAGAGAGAGAGAGTCGAAACCTTTTAGGATAAATATGTTAGGCATAGCCTATTCTGCAATATGAGCCCTGAAAAACAAAAAAAAAAACAAAAACAACAAAAGAGAGAGTGATAGAGAGCGAGAGAGAGAGATGAGAGAGATATACTAACTGAATTTAATACGACGTCAGTGGAGGTGAAAGCAAAGAAAAAACTGCCAATGAAGTTTCCCTGAATGCCAGTGTGAGGGAAAGTTGGGAACGGTACAAAGCCGAATGTGCTGGTATATAGCCACTATGTTTACACCAGCATCTCTCCAGACACTCTCCTTATCTGAGGAAAACAAGCCTCTGAACCCCCGCTGACCCCTCCTTGACCGAATTCTGCCAGAATTCTGCATTTCCCGAATTCTGCCAGAATTCTGCCATTCCCGGTGCCTGATTTTCCCCACCCAAAGTGACCTGCAGGGCGTGTAATCTAATAGCCCAACCTTTCTCTTTTCACCTTGCAGGAATTTTCCTCATCCAACAACTGATAACTGTTTTTTTCTAGCATAACCAAGTATGGCCTGAGAGTTGGTGATTTCGCCTTTCTACCATACCATCTTGGGGCCACAAGTCTGTGACTGCTAGCTGTTCTTTTGTGGCCAAGCAGAATCGGTGGATTGGACAGGCAACACTGTTCCTTTGCTATCAACCCACAAAACCAATAACAGCATGAAAATTCGTCCGCCTAAGGCGATTTGCCCCCATTTTTTTTCCATCCTCTGCTGCACCCCAAAAAATATGTGCCGCCCCACAAAAAAAAAAAAAAAAAAAAGAAAGAAGAACAGAAAAATCCGAAATAAACATCGTACGATGCTATTACCCCTTTGGCAATTTGTTTATTCTCAAAAGAGTCACCGGACACTTCCGCCATCAATCAACATCCGGTTCTTTCGTCCTGTCGAACGTCGGACATCACACACGTTAAATTGCGAATTTGGCAACGCGTCGCGGATTATCACGCCAAAAAAAAAAGGGATGAGAAACGATTTGTAGTGTGGACTGGCTAAGACCAGGAAGGGAGACGATGTTCGAATTTGCGATGATGTGTTTCGCAAATTAACAAGTGAAGACGAAAAAGGCGCTCCATTTTTTGTTCCATGTGGACAAGGTTGACCGACTGAAACAATGGTGTGATGAAGGCTGCCTCATTTGTTTTTCTTCTTCTTCCTAAATAACTTTTCACTGATCAAAAATGGAGAGTAGTGTCCACCAGCGCGCCGTATAAAAGAGTAAAAATAAAATAACACAAATATATGCAGTGAATGAGTCAGTATGCACATGATAAAAGTTAATATTATATGATCTTTGAAGTATTAATTTCATTACTGAAAACAGAAAATGTGGCTTATTTGCCCTTCTTAACAGCGCTGAAATAGGGGTTTATTTGCAGTTTTAGCCTTTTATTTCATAAAAAACTTCAGGCTTCAGGGGGCTCAGCCCCCTGAACCCCCCCCCCCCCCCCCCCCCCCCCCCCGCCGCTTTTTCAGCCCTTTTTTACTGCTGGTCACTTTCATTGCTGTAATAAATGTTTCATAACCATGTTTTCAGCATGTTAAACAGACTGTAATTAATACACCAAAAAAAATAGAAAAAGTCAAACACAATTTTTTTTCCGAATAAACAGTTGTGGCTTCTAAATGCCTCGATTAGCAATTATATATTTGCAATTATTATCAAGCTGATCTAGTTTAGTTTATGCAATGTCATTGTGGCTTTGAGGCAGAGATAATTTTGAGTCATTCATTTTGCGGCCGTTTTTACATTGTCCATAATTCTTAACTGATTTTGGACACTAATATGGGGAGTTATTTGTATTAAACTCCTGTTTGCTAGTATACTACCATGTCAGACCATAGCATTCCACGCAGTTATTAGCTCTGCAGGCCGAGATTTTTTTTGTGGATAATGCAGTAAATAAGACCATCACGTGACGTCCACACTACATCCGCCAGGGAAGAAACCGGTGTAAACTTCCTGTTTCCTCATTCAACAACGAGGCCTATGCGCAAGGTAACCCCGAGAACCAAAGCGCTAGCGGGGAAGGTAGGTGGGCATACTAGAGTCTGACATGGTAAGTATACTAAGCCAAACAGGGAGTATAATACAAGCTCCCAATTTGGGCGTCATATACTATTACCATGTCAGACCATATCATAATTACAAAGGAATCGGTAGGAGGGCTTAGTGCCCTAATGTTTTCTTGGGGTATAGCAGAGAATAGCTATGGCTGCGCGTTAGCCGCAAAAGAAGTCCCTAGAACCATCTATCCCTGTCATTCGGACACCCCAAAAATAAAGGCTTTATGAAGGGATATTCACGGATGCCAGTAGGGCTGGTGCCTCGAGATGTGGTGCAAGAGGACAGAGCGCTGAATCTCTGTGGAAGTGGCCAGCGCCCTGCACCATGGGCCCCGGGGAAATAAGACGGGGAGATCCTTAATAGGTCCTGGGCGTAGGCCGATCTGCCCATCATGGAAGCATCTAGAGAGGACTGGGAGGAGCGCCAGGACGCGTGTTCCCAGTAGCCCGAATGGAGCCATCGAGAGCCTAACGAAGAGAAGGAGCGATAGGAAACTAACCTATCTGAAAATTGGAAGGCCAGAAGGAGGAAAAGAGATGAGCCCAAAGGCCATCCACTCCCCTTGGAAAAGGGCTAAACAACCCTGTGGGGGATTGGAAATGAGGGAAAAGCGTATGTTATTCGGCCAGACCCAGGAGGGTGATCGACTCTGGGCCCCCCCTGAACAACTGTTCTCCACTGGGCTGAGGGTTTAGGCCTCTGAGGGTTCCCTTCACTCGGTGAGGAGGAGGAACCCCGCTATGAGTGTGCGCAGAGGGTGAATCCCGCACGGCCACAGTGGAGAGGGGCCTCTATTCGGGGGGAAGAGGCAGAGGGCGTGCGAGCCCCCCCTTCCCCTCAACCCTCCCTTTTTTTTTTTTTTTTGTTGACGACAACAAGGCACCCGAAGGTGTTTGTCGCTGGGCAGGAGAAGAAGTCGGTGCGAGACTTTAGTTGGAAGCAGGGAAAGGAGGGAGAGGCTGAGGGAGCGAGCCCCCTTCCCCCACCCCATCTGTTGACATAACAAGGCACCGAAGTGTTGACTGCGGCAGGAGAACAAGTCCGGATGCGAGACCTTGGGTTGAAGCGGTGAGGGGAGCCTGCCCGACGCTCACTGTAGCTCCCCGCACTCCCCGAGTATGAGGGTTCTCAAAGGGGACAGTCCGAGATGGAGGGGTAGATGTAGAGGTTGAACAATGCCACTCTCCCAACCGTCTGCTGTAAAGACAGAAAACGAACGAGCGTGTAATTAAGATACTGAGCCATGCGCTTTTTTGTGGCCATAGTCAGCAAGAGTGCGTGGTTTGTGAGCCCCATAGATGGCAAATGAGGCGATCTTTTCGCACACAGAACATAGAACCTAATATTTGGGGATCCCAACCAACCCAAAAAGTACTGCTTACCTTGACCCCAAGATCCTGAAACGCACACTTTCCTGACATGTCGAATGCCTTATCACCGACAGGGAAAATGGCGGATGTAAGTATCTGCGTGTTCACTTAGCGAACTAGAACTATACAAAACTAGCCTTCGACGCAGCGATCAGTGTGTCCATCGGACGGGTCGAGGAGGAATGGTCAACAGCGTCCCCCCGCGGAAAATCATCTCCATCTACCCTGACCGTACGTTCTTCAAGAGAACGGATTCTCTGGAACGGAATCGACACCGCGGTTCTCGGAAAGTGAGCGACTTCTAGTGGTGAAGTGGCTCGACCCGACGGTGGTCCTTCCACCATGTTGGTCAATGTGGCAGAGCAAACTTGGAGCACGCCGATCACAAAGAGGAAGACAAAATGGTCTATCGAGAAGAAGTAAATTAATCTCGAACGGCCGTGTGGTGTTGTGTAAAAGGAGTCCGAAAATGACAGAAACTCGAACTAAACCCGTACACCCACCAACAGCAAGAATGCTGAGTAATGTAAGATTATACAATCATGAACAGCGTTTAGTATTACGAACTTGTACTAGACAAAATTTTCTAGCACTAAAGTGGATATTGTGGTACTAGTACGAAGATAAGTGAGCACTAAACCGTCTATGCAACCCAGTACGAAGTACAGGCCGGCCAGAAGACAACATGGTGGGAAACACACCTACCGGCCAGGAGAAAAAATGCGGCCGGACGAGTGTACGATCGTGGAAAATAAAACAAAGGGCGTGTCAGAGAAATACGAGCAGGTATGTCTAGGAGATAGATGCGTTTAAGCTGGGCACAGAGCACGGAAGACAAGTGCCAGAAATGGCACTGACCACAACTCGCGAGAATAAACAAAGGCTCGAGGGAAAGAAAAAGGAGAGCTGTGCGAAAATGCACAAAATCGCGAGAGTACCGACGATCGATAAAGGAGAGAAATTATTCAATCCACACCCACCAGGAAGACTCTCGATCTACATTGGTAATAAGATACATGGGTAGTAATAAATGTGCAACACATTGGTAGATCAAGAGAACGACGAGACACCCGATCAACCATTAGTAATGATAAATGGGGGTATTAATAAATGTGCACTACGATGGTAGAACAAGAGATCGTAGAGACACCTGACTACCAGAGTACTGATAAAAGGGGAACAGATAAATGTTAACCTAATGGGGTACTAATACGTGTGCACACTTGGTAGATCAAGAGATCGTAGGAACACTCTCTCTATCCTGTATAAATGATAAATAAGGTACAGAAAATAACGCCCGGGAAGCCCCCTTCCCCCCGGGAAGCCCTCGAACCGCCACACAATGTTGCAATGCGGTCAGCAATATGGCGACACGCCAACCGTATGGCACAATCCAAAGGCCATCGATTGACGCGGGAAGGTGATCGATCGCCGAGAGACGCGCACTGGCGCGCGAGGTGGCTATTGTAATAGCGAGTAAAATACCCCTGGTGTCCCTGTACTACTGCTAAGGAGGCACTAATCAATGTGCACCCATAGGTATATGAAGAATCGTAAAGACATCATCTACCAGTGATAATTGAGGTAACAAAGCACATGCACCAGTAGTCACTCAGAGAATCGAAAGTCACTCGAAACTACAGAGTAAGGATACAAAGAGTGCCAAAAAGGGTACAAATCGATGTTGGCCTGGGGAAATCCCCCAACCAGCAAGCCTGTGCGATCGAAAATGGCACCATGCTGTTAGGCAATATGGAGGTGAAAAGCCGATCGTAGTGGAAAATCCAAGCTGGCGGGTCGATTGACCGTGAGGGTTAGTCATCGAAAGAGAAGCGATTGCGCGAGCGTAAAATCGACTGACGCACTGAAGGTATACGAGGGGCCGAAAGGAGGACTCCGGAGAGGGAAATGTTTAGGATAACAAAGTTAATTTTGGCTTAAATGATTGACGGGAGATAGAAAGGCGAACTCTTCTTCTCTTCCTCTTCTTTCTTAAAACACGTCCGCCATCCTAATTTGATGGTAGCCATGTGGGTACAAACCTGATCGACCGACTAGAACGAAGAGTATCGAAGAAGACGATCAGGAGTAGTGAATGTAATGAAAAGAAGGAGATAAAATAGAGGAGGAAACCTCCATAGGCAGTGAAGGCGGTACGAAGAACGCGAGGACGACGCACGCATGGTCGGCCGAAATGGCAAGAATAAAGAGGCGGCTCGAGCGGAAAGCCGATCGAAGATCGATCATCGGATGTGAATGACCGAGATTGCTATTGGGGGAATAAACAACAGCCGAGATCGATGGAAATCGTTGGAAAGGGAAGAAAATAACGAGAGAGTGGGCTGACCCGTTACTACAAGGGTGACGCGTTCCCAAACAAACCCAGGCGAGTAAGGGACGAACAGAACACAGGGGTGAAATATAAGTCGTGAGCCGTTCACGCCTAGAGCGTGAATAAAACGAAATAAAATGCCATCCATAAGCCTCACCCTCAATGTACCCATGTCGAAACGTAGCACAACAGAAGCAAGTAAAAAGGGAAGCACACAAGCCATCACTACAAAAAAAACAGAAGTATAGGCGAGACAGAGCAAAAACCTGTCCTTGTATAAGGCGGAGGGCCGAGGTTTAATGAGGAACAGGAAGTTTAAGACCGTTTCTTCCTGCCCGAAGTAGTTGAACGTCACTGATGGTCTTTACTGCATTAGCCAAAAAAATCTCGCCTGCAGAGCTAACTAACAGCCGTGAATGCTATGGTCTGACATGGTAAAGTCTAAGAACGCCCAAACTACTGGTTTTTGCTACCAAATCTTCTGCAGAAGAAATTGGGGGGATGAACAGGTTCTGTTGAGTTTTTCGCAGGAGAGGGGAAAGGATGGAAGGGAAGATTAGGTGGTGATGAGGGAGGGGAGCAATAATGAAATGGAGAACAATAAGGCGAATACTTGATCTCTAGTGGAATTTGAAACTAAAAGGAAATCTTTTGCATTTGAGTCAGCCACTTAAATGTGTTTTGCTTAAATTTTCACTGTAATTTGGTTTGTGTCTTTCCGCTGGAAAGCAAGAAGACCCTGCAGTGCCCGAAGAGCACGAGTTTGCCAGATGCGGCAAGGAGCAGTACGTACAGCTTATGTGTGATTGTTCTTTGTCGAAATGTTTTCCCTTGAAAGCCGTGCTTCTGGTTCTTCTTGTCCTAACCTAGCACCACCTTGATCAACAACTTGACAAAAATTAAAAGATGGTTTAAACAGAAGTATGGGAGTTTTTGTATAAACTCCAGATTGGCTAGTATACTTACCATTCAGACCATAGCATTCCACGGTAGTTAGTCCCCTCCGGGTGTTGCAACCTTGCGATGTCGGGAGGGCTCGCGTGGTCCAGTGATCCTTTAGGCTATGCTGACGGGGGCAAATCAATACTTGGGAGATAGGCTGGTTTTTTTCACACTGCAATGTAGCCTGAGAGGTGAAGATGCAGGTATGCCTAAGCGAAACGTGGTAAGAAGTTGATGCCACCTGGTAGGGCTTCCATGTCAGATAAGGCTAAGGGTGGAGATCCTACTAAGAGTAACCCGCCTTTTCTCCTTTTCTGTTTTCTGCTTCCCCTAATTTGCCTTTTTCTATCTTCGTCTCCCCTTCAAGTCTCTTTACACACTCCTTTTCTCTCTGTGGTCTCCTTAAGATCCAGCCGTGTTTGCCGTGCGGTGCGACCGTGTCGAGGGGAATGAGATCCTGGTGGTTGAGAGAGCCAGCGCTCTCAACACAGAACACTTTGGCTCGGACACTCCTAGACAGGGAGTACACTTTGGCCCGGGTGTACTAATCGGCTCCCCTTCTTGGGGCTGGGTCAAGACGGGCAGTTCCCCTGCTGGCCAAGTGAACCCCTGCAGTGCTCAGCTCTCTGTCCCCGGGAGTTGAGCATGATCAGGGGGATAGGGGTAGTAGTGTTCCGTTTGTCGTATATCTCTCCCAAAGCCTGGAAGGGGTCAAGACATTGGTTTCTTGGCCCGGCCCCTTAGTTGGACTCCAAGGTGGGTGGGTAAGGGAGGGATGAATTACAATAAATTAAATATGACTTCTTTAAAAAATATCCCCCCAAAAGGAAGAGGAAGGCAGTCTCCCCTGTTTCAGGGGATTTCGAAGGTGACAGCGATTCAGATACTGAGGTAGGACAGAGGACAGGTTTCTGGGCTTCCTGGCTCGTGGTGGAAGGGACGGAGCAGGAAAGACCCCTTTCAGCTCTGAGCCCTTTTGCTGTCCAAAAGGGCTTTCAAGGCTTAGCAGGTGACCCTCAGTCCGTCAAAAGGTTGCGAAATGGCTCCTTCCTCATTCAATGTAGATCAAAAAAACAGTCTGAACAGCTGCTGAAGGCAACAAAATTTGTGGATAGGGAGATCAGGGTGACTCCCCATAAACAGTTAAATTCATCCAAAGGTGTGATTCGCTGCAGAGATCTAATGGGTGTCTCAGAGGCAGAAATAAAAACGGAACTGGCGTCCCAGGGTGTGACGGAGGTGCACAGGGTGACAGTCAAGAAAGGTGCAGAGAGAGTGGCCACCACAACCCTCTTTCTGACCTTCTGCAACCCTGTGTTGCCTCCGGTCATCAAGGTTGGCTACCTGAACGTCCGCGTTCAGCTGTATGTCCCGTCCCCATTGAGATGCTTCCGGTGCCAGAGGTTTGGACATGTCAGAGACCGCTGTTCTGGGCAGGAGGTGTGCGTGTGTTGCTGCAAGGCAACCCATGATGGGCCGTGCAAAGATCCGGCACATTGTGCTAACTGCGGTGGCGACCATCCCTCCTCTTCACGAAACTGCCCTCTTTGGATTCAGGAATCCACTATCCAACGAATTAAAACTGAAAAGAAAATCTCCTTTTTTGAGGCCCGAAAACAGGTAGTAGGCAGTCAGACGCCCACAGCATCTTCATATGCTTCGGCCGTAAAGAATGTATCCACTCGGTCAGTCTGCTGCCAGACTGATGAATTTATCTTTTCCAAGACACTGCAAGGAACAACTGTCAGCTCTGGTGGAAGCAGGTCCACCACCTCCCAAACCAAAGTGACTGCCCCTGGTGGAGGCAAAAAATCCGCCACCCCTCAGACTGCCCAGCAGTCTAACATCTGCTGCTGGGCAGATTAAAAAACCAGCACCCCTACCTCGAACTCCTCTGTCCAGTGCCCGTGCGGGCAAGGGAGTTCAACCTAGTGTGGAGATGGTGGAGTTGAGGAAGAAACCTCCACCGTCTCCCAACCCAGACCTACTTCACCTGTTGGCAAGTCTGCCAGCAGGTCTGCAGATAGTCCAGTGAAATTAAGCAACAAATTTACAGCTTTAGCAGCAGATGTTGAGGAGGAGATGACCTGATCTCTCTCCTTTTCGCCCTCTGCACCATGGATAATACAATATTCCATTGGAATATCCGTGGTCTAAATTCCAACTTCGAGGAGCTGCAGCTTCTGTGTCAATCTATAAAACCTTCTGTCGTGGCCTTCAAGAAACCCAAATTCAAAGCCAGAAGACCTTTACTCTTTCTGGCTTTAATATTCTTTCAAAACCTGCACAACCATCCACGTTGGGACTGTCGGGCGGTGTTGCCCTTCTCCTTCACAAAACTTTGTTGTATAGTCCTGTCGCTCTGTCTACCTCCCTTCAGGCTGTAGCTGCGAGAGTCACTCTCCACAAGACTGTAACAATCTGTTCTCTTTATCTACCTCCATCTGTCCCGGTTTGTCGTCAGGACCTTGTCAGTCTGTTAGGGGAACTTCCTCGACCTTTTTTGCTGTTGGGTGACTTTAACGGTCACAACCCTCTTTGGGGTAGTACCGGTTCGTCATCCAGAGGTCTGCTGATTGAGGATGTCCTTTCGGATTTGGATTTGTGTTGTCTGAACGACGGATCTGCAACTTACCTCCATCTTCCACAGGTTCACTTTCGTGTTTAGATTTGTCGGTTTGTGACCCTCGCTGGTCCTGGACTATGAGTGGTCTGTCCATGACGATCTGCACGGAAGTGACCATTTCCCTGTCCTTCTACAACTGTAATAACTGAACACGTCTCTGTCTCTCAGCATTAAATTATAGAAAGCAAACTGGATCTATTTGCAGCCACTGTTTCTAGATTCCAGGACATGATTTTTCAGGTCGACCAGCGAATCACTGCAAACTATATAAGTGCTAACTATCCATGTTCGTCTCACCTGGTCCAGTAA
>JAFLJL010001743.1:0-32912 GCA_018398815.1 Conus ventricosus | reverse complement strand
TAAGTGACAATTAATTTGATGGGTGAAAAATGAGATAATATCTTATGACTACTGGGGTCCTGGCCACACCTCTTTTCAACCAGACAACAAGTTCGATTGGGGTCAATTGACAAAAACACCCTAATGCTGGGCAACATTTATCTTAGATGAAAGTGAAGGCTTAACAATGCCAGGAGTGCCAAAGACTTAATGACTCCTACGGACATACGTTTGGTGCCTATTAGGAGCGCAGGCACAGACCAAGTCTAGCATAGTAGATAATCTACAGGTTTGATGCTAGAAAAATTTTTAGCCAATTTAGAAGATGCTATTAACTCTGCTGTTGATTTGCCTGCCAGCATACAGAGGTATCAAGACGTTCTTGCCATGCTAGGTCAAAGGTTGACTTTGTGGTAGGCCATGGATTATACATGCTACCCTCTGACCTTAGACTACAGATTGGCATGATACAGAATTATAACAATAAAATTCTCATAGCTGGAGACAATCAAAACTTAGGACACAATCAAGGCTTAAACACAAGGCCCGCCATCCATTTTAAAAAAAGTACCTAGCCTTGAAGAAAGCGATCCAGTTATAAACCCCCCAGAAAGCCCCCACAGCTAGAAAGCAGTCCAGAAAGCACTCCACCTGTTGATCTGCCTCACACTGACAGTCACACTAGCGAAAAGACAGCCCTTGTTGTATTTTTAACTTTTACTGGATTAGCTATATTTATTTCACTAAAAATTAATCCAGCAGCTAGCACTCCTAATGTCCACAGATGGTCAGCCATATAACCAGCAACTTTGCCTATAGTAGACAAAACCCAACTAACAAAAGCTACCAATTATGCCAGGCAGAGCATCAAGCGCTTTGGCTGCTAACTTCTTTAATAGGTTTGCTAGATGATGTAATTGTTTTCTAATCCAACTTTTACCAGGCTGAGGTGTTGGAGGGCTACTGGCCCTGTTGGCGCACCACCTGTTAAAGCATAAACGAGTGTAGAGATAGCAAACCCAACAGCTGTTAATATACTAACTATTGTAATCCCTTGTTCCCTGAACAGAGTCCTTATTCTTTCAGCTAGCGTAGTATTTTCATAAAGTATTGTGTTATAGTTTCTCTTATTCTGTTTGTTTGTGATGCTAGCTGCGCTCTGTTAGTAGACAGCACTTTTTAGCCTGGCTGCCCTTTGTAGCCTTAAATCTGTATTTTCTGCTGTATTATAGCCTTTTTCTTCTTGCCCTAAATTATTATCGTCTGCATCAGCCAGTTTATTTTTTCTTCTTTTATCTCTCTATCCAGCTCACCAAGTTTTGCTAAATTGTTTGTTAGTTCACCCCTTATTGTCCGTAGAGCGGCATTAAGAGCCAGGATTTCACGCATAGGCAAGGGAGAATCGTCAATTGTCATTAATTGTGTCTCCTCATTAAAACTTGTTTCAATTTCTGCTACTATCTCATCTCATTAAAACTTGTTTCAATTTCTGCTACTATCTCATCTGCTTGTTGATTTAAATCTTCGAGAGGAATGTTTTGTATTTCAGATTGTGTTGGCAACTCCTGCCCAAGTTCTGTAAACGACTAACGGCTTCGGCTCTAAGCTCTAAAAGGTTTAATTGTTCTGCCTTAGCAATAGGGAGTTTTCGCCTAACTGTGCTTAGTTTTAAAAACTTGTTTTGGTTTTGCGTTGAAGTAACTTTTACACGGTTTCCTGCACCAGTTCTTATATACAATGCCCATCAACTTCCTCAAAATCATTAGGATCAACTACTTCTGGTAGCTCTCGCCCTATGCTTCTATAGAATGATTGCATTCTTTCTCGCAATAGTTCTTGACGGTGTCTAGGGAGTAAAGAACCCGCTCCTTCAAGCTCTTCCTGCAATGAAGGGCCCAGTTCTGTTTCATCTTCTTCTTCAATAGGATCAATTGCGTCAAAATCTTCAGCCATATTTTTTTTTTTATAATTTTTTTCCCGCCTTTACCAATTTTTTTTTTGTCTTTTATTTTTTATTTTTTTTTTCTGTATTTTTTAAACTTGATTTTCTTTTTTCTTTTCTTTTCTTTTTAATGTTCTTTTTATTTTTGACTTTTTTCTTAAAGGCGGTCCGATTTTTCTTTTTTTTTTCCTTTTTTTTCTTTTTTTGTACCCTTCAACTCTCACGCACCATGCGAGTCTGTATGTTTTGTTGCTATTAATGTACACCATTTTGCTGATTTTAATGTTTTGGCTTTTGTTACAGCGCGTCAGGGTTGGTTTTGTGCTAGTGTTCATATTTTTTATTTATATTCTTTTTTTGTTTTATAAAAAAATGAACTCATACGGTTGTGACCTCGATCCATACAGAAAAGAGAAGGAACCTCATGGTGTAAAGGCGTATAGGCAGACTGTAATTAGTGTAAATACTCCATCAACAGTTCAGCCTGAACAAACTTTAATAGTCAAGTTTCCGGATCTTGGCGCTGATGATGTTATAATGCCAGGCACCGCTAAACTATCATTCAAAATAGATATTACATCGGAAGATCCTAATGCTACTGTTGTTGCCAATTTAGGCAGGGCTATCGTTAAACATATAACAATTAAACTGGAGGGCAGAGAAGTCTTTGTACTAAGCGAGGCAGACATTTTTTGCCCTTTATTCTGATTTTATGGCTGCCTAAAAAAGAAAGGAAAGAGAAAGTTTATCAGGAATACAAAGCCCAAACGGCCTCAAGCACATGCTTGAAGCGGGTGATGCAAAGAATGATGTTAAAGATGAGGCAGTAGCAGAAGCATTTGGCAACAGATTCTGCATCCCTCTAGATTTTGAGTTGTTAAAGACGCATATGCCATATTACCAAGGCGCACTAAAAGAAAAACTTACTTATCATCTGACATTTAATCCTAGCGGTTTTGTCGTTCTGTCTGAAGACCCTTTAGCTAAATAAAGCGGTTAGTGACATTTCTCTTGAGTTTGATGTTGTTACTAACCCCGGACTGGCCAGAACAATCTGAACCCAGTATAAAAGTAAAACGGTTATTTATTATGAAAACGTTATACACGCCATTACAGAAAATAGAAACAAGCGAGACACTCTTTGGAACATGCATCTAAATCAGTCTCTGAAGTCTTTAAAAGGAATTTTGTTCTTATTTACCGAAGAAACAACTCCTTTTCAGAGAGAAACAGAAGCGTTTTATAATCCAAAAATTGAGAAGGTTGACTGTGCAATAAATGGTAAGTCTGATCAGTTGTATTCGGGGCGCAGACTTTTTACCTCACCAACACTTCGATGAAATAAGAAAGTTGTTTGCTGGAGGCAGGCAAAGGGATCCTACAGTTGATCGTGTATGTAAAAACTTCGCCTTTATGATGTAAGACTCGAAGACTACTTAATAACCAAATATGGGCTGTGGCTGGATTTTAGATCCACATTTGACAACAGATTGTTTGGAAGTGGAGAAGGATAGGGCAAGATGGTATTAAAATAAATATTCACAAGAAAGCAGACGGAAACGGTCCAATAAAAATGCACATTTTTATGGTTTGTGATGCTCAGTTAAACATTGAAGAAAACAGGCTAAAAGACGCGGCTTATTAAAATGTAGAAGAAATATTCTAATAAAAACAGATGGATAGCTTGAAGTTTCTGCCAAAAGATTCGCACTGTTCTCTTATCTGCGGGATTTACTGGGTGTGGGAAAACTGTCTTCGTACTTGATTTGTTACAAACAATATACAGGTTTCATTACGAGCACATTGTTATATTCTGCACAACCATTAAGCACAACAAGTCTTACAAAGAAAGGAAAGTTTATTTGGACAGACGAGAATATATTTCTAGTTGATCCTAGTGACAAACTGAGCGACTGTTTAGAACATTACTATAGACTATTTGAGGGAACTGAAACGCTGTTTATTATTGATGACTGTTCAGCTGAACGAGACATTGTTAAAAAAAGAAAAGCTCTGTCAAAGCTAGCCTTTAGTGGACGCCACGCCTTAGTTTCTGTGTGGCTATTAACTCAAAAATATAATGCTGTCTTAAAAGACTTTAGATCGCAGTTAAAATCGGTTGTATTATTTTACACTAAGGACAAAGATAGTTTTGAAGAATGTTTAAGTGAAAATTATATAATAAGGGACAAAGATGAGTTAAAAAAAGTAAAGGAGCAGTTAGAAAGTCTAAGCACGCTAGCTATGCTTACGGACTGACCCCCCAGTTCAATACGCTTGTTTATTATAATTTGTTTATTATTGATTGCTTATAACAATTTGTTTATTATAATTTTAATATTATAAAAAGAATGTCTCGGGGGCCAGAATCAAAAGCAGAGCTAGCTCCTAAATGCGTTGCAGTAGAGTTAAAAGACCTAGCAGACACAAACGAGTTTGATCTAATAGGAGTGCCAGGAAATGTTTATGGATTTGAATACACAGATGATGGGGTTTACAAACGAACAGCAATTGAAGACAAAAACGACAGCAGTATCCTACCCTAGAAGAGATAAGAAATTTAAGGGCAAACGATTTTGGCAAACACGAATACAAACTTCATAAAAGAGAGAATACTTGGGCGTTGCTTCCTGAAGTTGCTTGGAATTTAAAGTTTGAACTACGAAGCCCTAATGTATACTTTGATAAGGAAAACAATTTTAGAAAAGCCTTAAATGCGGGACCCTATCTTGTTTGCCTGGTTCCAGGAACACAACAGAAAAAACAAATTAAAATAACTTGGCAGGGTTCTGAATATAGGCTACAGAGAAAGAAGTCCGCTGAAGTGGCAGGTGACACCGTCGGCTTAGAATTTAATCCAAAGCTACTGCCGTTACCTAGGCAAATGACGATGATTTTTCGCTTATTTATTACTCCGAGGGAGGGCGATCCTAGTTTGCCAGAACATACGTTAATCAGAGGCATACAAATAAAGGCTGAAAACTTGGATGCTCCTCTTAAGCTTGGTATTGCAATTACTAAAAACGGAGACAAAATAAACACCCATGTATCGTCTGACAAGGTTACTGTGATGGTTGACAAAGACAAACTAACAGTACTCGACTTTATTTTAATTAAGTATGTTGATTTTATTGCGTTTTACTCTCTTAATGAAGTGCTGCCAGAAGGATTAATAAGAAGACATGTACAAGATTAATTTAAAAAAAATAATCTTATTTAAAAATGCATGTTCAACAGTTTAGGTTAAGGCAAATAACTGAACTTCAAAAGGAAATAGAAGGCGACTTATATAAGTATAGGGTTACTAGAAAGAAATATGCTAAAGCTTTAAATACTCTTTCTTATGTAATTACTGGCTCATCAGCTGTAGCTAGCGTAAGTGCTGGGGCTAGTGTTACCATTCTAGCCAGCGGGGTTGGAGCGCCGGCCTCTTTAGCATTAGGAGGTCTTGGGTTAGGGTTAGGCGCTGTGTCTATGATTGTAAGTGCCGTTTAAAAAAAATTAACTCCTAAATTACAAAAGCACACTGCCATTGTGGCTCTAGCATCGGCAAAACTTTGTTCATTACGATTAAGAATAAGCAAATCATTACAGGATGAAAACATTACGGACGAAGAATTTGATAAGCTTATGGCTGACGGTGAGGATTATAGGCGACAGAAATTTGAACTTCAAAAGGAGTGGAGAAAGACGTTTACTTCACGACAGGTAGACACTGATGCAATTAAACAGAACATTGAAAAACAAACACATGATCAGTTAAAACCAAAATAGGTCAAATGGTTTACAGACTTAGCCGTCCTGGACTGAATGACTGGCCTGTTCTCACCAGCGCGTCTAATATTGATTGCAATCCCCCCACCATTGATTCACTTGTCGGCGGCCTACACAGGTAGCTGAGCCACTGATTCACTCGTCCGCTTAGCTAATATTGATCGCAGGCCCAGAGCCGTCGTCTGCTTCAGACATGCGCATCACAAAAGTTGTCACTGTATTTCCTGTGAAAACATTTTTCGCAAGTGAGTTGACCTAATTCTCTTTCTGAAATTTTTGTTAAACGGAAATAGCGTGACAGAAAATCCCACTGCGCATGTGCTAACCTCATTAACTTAATGAATCGAAACAACATTTGTGAGTACGATGTGCTGACCTTAGTGAATACAATAACTTGATGAACCGAACAACATTTGTAAGGCTCATGTGCAAATTTATAATTAGGATAATGAAATCGAGTTTCTAGAATCCCGACAGGATGGACTATGGGATTTTTTCAAAAAATTTTAAGAGCAACGAGGGTAGTAGATTGCGTTACAAATTTGATAATAAGTTCGGGATTCTCATCACAGTCTCAGTAAGGCAATAGCGTCAGTTTTTAGTAGAAGCCAGCAGGTAGTTTTGATTTTTACCCCCCCTGCCCACTAGTGCCTTGCAGTGTTTTCGTTGGAGAGCGCCTTTGCAGGGGTGTTATTGATCGTGTGTGGACGATGAATGTTTTGCAGATTTATTTAATTTATTTTTTAAAAATGGCTCCCAAAAACTCAGTGAATCTTATTTAAAGAATTGTAATGAACTATTTGACAAAAATAATGAAATTATTAAACATTGATTTTAGTAAATTTGGGTTTTGGGAGAATGATTTTAGACAATATAAAAAGATAATAGTGAACTATTTAACGAAGAAATTTCAAAGTGATAAACATTGACTGTAGTGATTCAGAAAAAGCTAGGATTTAGCAGGCGTTATTGTAAGGTTAACATTTTCTTGAAGTGTTTGCGATGCTTGGGGGTAAGAATAAAAAGCGCGTTTTTACTTGTTTTATTTACATTTTTTTTTTTAAATTTTACGTAAATATTTTGAGTTAAAAATGAGCCTCACAAGTAAATTCGAGGCGGAAAACTATATACGATGGAAAAAATTTTTGATAGTGACAAACAATTAAGCAATACGTTTAGTGAAGTAGACATGAAATTTATTAACCCCACAACGTTCATAGAAAGTGTGGCACATGCTATCTCAAAAAATCCCAGATTTCTCTTCAACGTGAACCGCCAGTAAAAGTGTTGTTGGCAGTTCTGATTGATTATTAACGCCTGATGATACTAAATGGAAGTCTGGGTTTAACTAAACAGAAGAAGTAATCAGCTATCACGACTTTAACTCTAACTGGGTGATTACATGCTTACACAGTTTAACCATGCAAGTGAGGAGGCAAAGTTAAGGGGTTCTGGGTGGTCTGAAGGTACAGTACTTGAAATCAAATTGAGAAGAGAATGTAAATATGTCGTTCACGACACCCATCTTATTTTGGCACGAAAACCCCCTTTTCACACCCAAAATCACGCCATCACATGTCAGTTTTGACCAATTTTAACACCTGTTTTTAAACAAATTAACACCCAAAAACCCTCTAAATTGACGTTATTAACAATTAAAAGGGGGGGCTTGCGTGCTAGATAAGATTTGGTGATTGTGAACAAAACATTTTCACATTCTCTCCGAGACACATAAAATGAACTAAGCGTATATGGCTTAACATTTTTACTACAAACTGGGTCGCCGCTGTTACGCGAAAACTGCAAATCGATAAATTGCAAATACTGCCCACCCTGTGTTAAGGGGGCTGGCCGCCCTACCATGCAGTGGTGTTATCAAACCCCTGCAATGGGGTAATTTAGTATTCATCGCGCGATGCACGCAGCAATAGGAAGGGAGTATGACATCATTTTTGGTCGACAGACTCGTAAACTCCCCGCCAGTTGGTCATTTTTGACTGGAACGCTAGCGGAGGAGGTTGTGCTGTGTGGCAGGCGCGTGCATTTTCTGTGAAGAAGTGATTTTACCAGAAATATTTATGTCTCATGACAGCAATTTCTCAGAATAGAGAGAGAATTTCTGGAATCGCAAGTTGCCATCAAAATCTATTAGATTTCTCAACAAGCTGTCAATTTTAAATTTCCCTGACTTGGATCAAGCCTCTACTTTTCAACGGGCTCAAATCTTCCGTTACCACCGCCAACACCAGCGGAATTGTGGACAGAGGAAGAATGGATATTTTGCAAGAGAATCAGACTACTTTAAAAAAATGACAGAAATAATTGAAAAGTTTAAAAAGGGGAAAGGGGCCAAGGATTTCCCACAGAACCCAAAAAGAAAGCTTGAGCAATTGTAAAAGAAAGAAAGGAGACAAAAAAAGAGAAGGAGACAAAAAAGGAGAACAGATCTTTCACACCACAAGAATTACATGCCTATCTTATGGCAAATCAGGCTGACGTTCAATCAGCTTTTTCCCAGAGAAGCTTTTACTGATCAGTATTTCTGAAACAGCAAATAGAGCTGAAATTGTAGAAAGACTACAAAAGGGATGAGAAATTTGAGGAGGCAAGATGCACAGTCCTTGTTAATTTACATTCAGTTTGGTAACTTCTTGTTTTTGTGTAAACAATGGCAGGAAAACGAAAGGAAAGAAGGGAGAACGAAGGAAACTTGGGCTGTTTGGTTGAATCAAAAATGGGTATTCTGATGTTCACGCACAAAAATTTACGTGCCGTTGCAAGTGTGCTTTATGGATATACAGGGCTTTATTGCAGTGGGCCCTTTCCCCTTTTCGTTTCATTTCTGACAAGCTGAATAAAATTAAGGCCATGCTGCAAGTGCCCAAATTTTTGCACATACTGGAAAACGAGACCTGCACAAGCAAGCACAAGCAGGCTCCAGCAATCCAGTAATCGTAAAAAGCAGTAGGCAACCCCCGAAGCACAGCTTAAAAATAGAACCGTTCACGCGCCCGTGAACGGTGGCCTACTTGTGGACTCCTGCCCCATGCCTTTTGATGTTGCGGTTGGCTACTTCAACGCCTCACCTATTCACCTGCTTCAGGTGCCTTCGGGTGGCCGCCAATAGAACTGAAACAGATCCTGTGATTATTGATTCAGATTCTGCTAAGTGCTTTGGTGGCTGTCTCGAATTCACGACGTTCAAGTGTGAACCACAAAAGCCCCGCTTCACATTTTCCCCACAAGACCTTTACCATCTATTGTGTGTGTGTTTGTTTGTTGTTGTTTTGTTTTTTGTTTTATATTTGTTTGTTGTTTGTTTGTGTGTGTTTGTGTGTGTATGGGTGTGAGAAAGAGCGTTTTCCCATACAAAGCAATGCAGTATCCAGGCCCAAAAAGACCTGCTATTGATTAAAATAGTTAATTAAACCAAACGCCACCCCCCGCCCACGCACGCACACATATATAAACCCTTTAAGGCTCACAGAGCGCTCTTCTACTTCTAATACCATTTAATAAATCAGAACAAACAATGGCTTTCCGCCTTGATTAGTTATTTTTACATCTAATGAATTTATGGCCCATTAATTAGTTCTTTAAATTCACTTTTTTTTTCCAACTGAGATTAATCGATAATCGCAAATCCTCCCCTTTGTTGATGGCAAAACCTTTAGAACTGTAGACGGGTAGCCATCAAACAAATTAGTATCTGTTCTTACTGTTGTAAATGGACATACAACATTGGGTTCACAAGAAAATCAGAAGGTTTATTACCTTCAAATTGCCGAAACTTCTCTTGTACTAAATCTATAAGTTCTATCGCTACCGTGGAAGCCTAAGATTCTTGCAAGCCCCTAGGAAAAGTTACTCTCTTCTTTCTTCTAGTGGGAAATGTATAGTATTCTGAGGTTTGCTTCGTTAATTTTTAACAATATACCATATTCGCTAAGTACTTCTTTTAAAGAACAAAAGTTGTAGTAACCATTCAGGTATTGGCACATGTTATTTGATTGCCCGCCCCGTTACTAATATTGATCCGTTATTTTGGGCTTCTTCAGATACGTTAGCCCACATAACTTTAAAGCCAATTTCTTTAAGGGCAATCCTACAACTCCCGCCCCAAATTTTGACAATTGGGTACGTTAAGAACACGTGCTCGTTTTGCTTGGTATATAGTTGTACATTTTTTTTAAACTATTTAAAAAATTAATTTAATATACAAAATGTTTTTTAAAACGTCCGCGGGACTGAGCCCTTGCTACTTTTCTAGTATGCTCTTCTACTTCTAGCTTTATTAATAAATCAGAACAAAACCTGGTTTTTCCATCTTGATTAGTTATTTTTACATAATGAATTATAGTATCCAAATTAATTTTTTAAAATTTTGGCTGTCTCCATCAAAACTATATAACTGATAATCGCAAACCCCACCCCAGTTGGTAGCAAAACCTTTTTGAATGTTGACGGATTGCCAGCAAACAAATTGGGCACATGTTCTTAACTCTTGTAATGGACATACAACATTGGGTTCACGAAAAAAATCAGAAGGTTTATTGCCTTTAATTGATAAACATCTTCCTTGTACTAAATCTTTAATTTTTGTTACTGCTGTGAAAGCCAAAAAATTCGAGCAAGTCCTTTAGGGAAAGTGTACTCTCTTCTTTCTTTAGTGGAAAATTTATAGTATTCTGAGGGTTCCCCCGTTTAATTGTTAACAATATGCCAAATTCGCTAATTCTTCTTTTGAAGAACAAAGTTGTAGTAGCCATCAGGTATTGTTATATGAGTTACTTTGATTGCCTTGTTCGCCATTAACTTTAAATTTCCAGTTATTCTGAGCCTTTTCAGATATGTTTAGCCCACATAACTTTAAACCCAATTTCTCTAAGGGAAACCCCTTTAAATTTTGCCGCGCCTATTGTCAATTGGGGTAGGTTAAGGGCACACGTTTGTTTTGTTGGTTTATATAGATGCGCATCTTTTTTTATAATATTTAAAAAATTAATTTAAAAAATGGAACCTTTTAAATATAAACGAAAGTGCCACTTACGATGTAGGAGCGTTTTATAACCCCAAATCTTTAGACTTCACTTACTCCCATTGCAGTAGATGAATCATTACGGTTTCCCAAGTCAGACTTGTAAAACCCACTAATAAATATTTAAATCCGCCAATAAAGGGGGACAGAGTGCCATCGCATGGGTATCCTACCCTATGGCCCTTTTCCAGAATCAGTTAAATTTTGCCATTTACTGCGCAAACTGGCTGTGGCGTTTCATATGCAAACCTTTTTAAACCACCCCAATCTTTTGGTAAGGTCAGTATATAACTTTCATGTTTTTTAAACCAGTACAGGCGAATACTAACTGAACTACAAGTGCCCCTCCCTAACGACAACGCGTTTTATACATTTAACAGCCCAATGGACAATAATGCATATGAAAGAATTTTTGCAACGAATTTAACATTAATTCTTCAACTGATTTTAGACAAAAGTTAGCCCGCAATTATGGGTTAGGCCATTGTATTTGTGGGGTGTAAAAAGAGAATATACTTATGAACTACGGGCCTGGCCACCCCTCTTTTCAACCAAACGCACAAGTTAGATTGGGATCAATAGAACAAAAACCCCTAAGCCTGGGCAACATTTATCTTAGATGAAAGTAAAGGCCTAACAATGCCAGGAGTGCAAAGACTTAATGACTCCATAAGGGCATACGTTTGGTGTGTATTAGGAGCACAAGCACAAACCAAGTCTAGCATACTAGATCAGTCTCAGGGTTTGATGCTAGAAAAAAAATTTTTAGTCAATTTAGAAGATGCTATTAACTCTGCTGTTAATTTGCCTGCCAGCATACAAAGGTTCAAGACGTTCTTGCACACGCTAGGTCAAAGGTTGACTTTGTTGTAGGCCATGGATTATACATGCTCCCTTCTGACCTTAGATACAGAATGGCATAATACAGAATTATAACAATGAAATCCTCATAGCTGGAGACGTCAAGACTTAGGACACAATAAATACTTAAACGCAGGCCCGCTCCATCCATTTTAAAGAAAGTGCCTACCCCTGAAGAAAGCGATCCAGTTATAAACACCCCAGAAAGCGATCCCCAGTTATAAGACCCCACACCAGAAAGCACGCCACCTGTTGATCTACCTTACATGACAGCCACACCAGAGAAAACGCCTGTTGTGTTTTAACTTTTACTGGATTAGCCGTACTTTTTTTACTAAAAATTAACCCGCAGTAGCACTCCTAACGTCCAAAGATGGTCAGCCATATAACCGGCAACTTTGCCTATAGTAGACAAAATCCAACTAACACACTCCCTTTATCCCAGGCAGAGCATCAAGCGCTTTGGCAGCTAACTTCTTTAATAGGTTTTGCTAGATGATGCAATTGTTTTCTAACCCAACATTTTACCAGGCTGAGGTGTTGGAGGAGCTACTGGCCCTGTTGGCGCACTCCCGATTAAGCATAAACAGGGGTAGAGTTAGCAAACCCAACAGCCGTTAATTTTACTAACTACTGTAATCCCCTGTTCCTAAACAGAGTCCTTTATTCTTTCTGCCAGCGTGGTGTTTTCATAAATATTTGTTTAAGTTTCTCTTACCTGTTTGTGATGCTAGCTGCGCTCTGTTAGTAGACAGCACTTCTAACCTAGCTGCCCTTTGTAGCATTAAATTCTTGTTTTTTGCTGTATTCTAGCCTTTTCTTCTTGCCCTAAATTGTTTTCATCTGCATCAGCCAGTTTATTTTTTTTCTTCTTCAATTTCTCTATCCAGCTCCCCAAGTTTTGCCAAATTGTTTGTTAGTTCGCCCTTATTGTTCGTAAAGCCTCATTAAGCCCCAGGATTTCCGCATAGCAATTGGAGATTCGTAAATTGTTTTTAACTGGTCTCCTCATTAAAACTTGTTTCAATTTCTGCTATTAGTTCTTTGCTTTTTAATGATTCATCTGCTTCTTGAGTTAAATCTTGAAGGGGAAATGTTTTGTTTTTTTAGATTGTGCTGGCAGCTCTTGCCCAAAGCTCTGTAAAAGACAAACGACTTTGGCCTAAGCTCTAAAAGGTTTAGTGTTTGCCTTAGCAATAGGGAGTTTTCGCCTAATTGTACTTAGTTTTAAAAACTTTTTTTGGGTTTTGCGTTGAAGTAACTTTTACGCGGTCTCCTGCACCAGTTCTTATATAAAAATCCCCGCCATCTCCTAAAAATTTCGTTAGGGTCAACTACTTCTGGTAGCTCTCGTTCTATGCTTTTATAAAATTTGATTGAATTCTTTCCCTCGCAATAGTTCTTGACGTTGTTAGGGAGTAAAGAACCTGCTCCTTCAAGCTCTTCTTGCAAGGAAGGTCCCAGTTCTGTTTCATCTTCTTCTTCAACAGGATCAATTGCGTCAAAATTTCAGCCTTATTTTTTATTATATTCTTTTTGTTTTATAAAAAATGAACTCATACGGTTGTGACCTTGATCCTTACAGAAAAGAGAAGGAACCCCATGGCGTAAAAAGGTATAAGGCAGATTTGTAATTAGTGAAAATTACTCCATCAACAGTTCGCCCGGACAAACTTTAATAGTCAAGTTTCGGATCTTGGCGCTGACGATGTTATAATGCCAGGCATGCTAAACTATCATTCAAAATAGATTTTACATCAGCAGATCCTAATGCTACTGTTTTTGGGCTAATTTAGGCAGGGCTATTGTTAAAACTTATAGCAATAAAACTGGAGGGCAGAGAAGTCTTTGTACAAAGCGAGGCGACATTTTTTCCCCTCTATTCTGATCTATGGCTGCCTAAAAAAGAAAGAAAAGAGAAAGTTTATCAGGGAATACAAAGCCCAAAGGGTCTCAAGCACAGGCTTAAAGCGGGGATGCAAGAATGATGTTAAAGATGAGGCAGTTGCAGAAGCATTTGGTAACGATTCTGCACCCCTCTAGATTTTGAGCTTTTAAAAGACGCTTATGCCATATTCCAAGGCGCATTTAAAAGAAAACTTACTTATGAACTGACATTTAACCCTAGCGGTTCTGTCGTTCTGTCTGAAGACCCTTCAGCTAACATACGCGGTTGGTGACATCTCTCTTGAGTTTGATGTTTTTAAACTACCCTGGACGGGCCAGAACAATTTAACTCAGTATAAAAGTAAAACAGTTTATTTATTATGAAAACGTTATACACGCCATTACAGAAAATAGAAACAAGCGAGACACTCTTGGGGGAAAACATACATTTTAAATCAGTCTTTAAAGTTTTTAAAAAGGAATTTTTTTTCTTATTACTGAAAAAACACTCCTTTTCAGAGAGAATCAGAAAGCTTTTTTATAATCCAAAAATTGAGAAGGTCGACTGTGCAATAAATGGCAAGTCTGATCAGTTGTATTTCGGGCGCGGATTTTTTACCTCACAACACTTTGATGAAATAAGAAAGTTGTTTGCTGGAGGTAGGCAAAGGGATCCTGCAGTTGATCGCGTATGTAAAAACTTCGCCTTTTTTGATGTAAGACTCAAAGACTATTTGATAACAAATATGGACTGTGGCTGGATTTTAGATCTACATTTGACAACAGGTTGTTTGGAAGTGGAGAAAGGATAGGACAAGATGGTTAAAAAATAAATATTCGAAAGAAAGCAGACGGAGACGGTCCAATACAAATGCACTTTTTTATGGTTGTGATGCTCAGTTAAACTTTGAAGAAAACAGGCTAAAAGACCAGCTCATTAAAATGCAAAAGAAATATTCTAATAAAAACAGATGGATAGCTTGAAGTTTCTTCCTAAAGATACGCACTGTTCTCTTATCTGCGGGATTTCTGGGTGTGGGGAAAACTGTTTTTGTACTTGATTTGTTACAAACAATCTACAGGTTTCATTACGAGCACATTGTTATATTCTGCACAACCATTAAGCAAAACCCAAGTCTTACAAAAAAAGGGAAAGTTTATTTGGACAGACGATAATATATTTCTAGTTGATCCTAGCGACAAACTGAGCGACTGTTTAGAACTTTTATATAGACTATTTGAGGGAACTGAAACGCTGTTTATTATTGATGACTGTTCAGCTGAACGAGACTTGTTAAAAAAAGAAAAGCTCTTTCAAAAGCTACCCTTTAGTGGGCGCCACGCCCTAGTTTTGTGTGGCTCTTAACCCAAAAATACAATGCAGTTCTTAAAAGACTTTCGATCGCAGTTAAATCGGTTGTATTATTTTACATAAGGACAAAGATAGTTTTGAAGAATGTTTAAGTGAAAATTATATAATAAGGGACAAAGATGAGCTAACAAAATAAAAGAGCATTTTTAGAAGCATCTAAGCACGTAAGCTTGCTTACGGACTGACCCTCCAGTTCAATACGTTTTTTTATTGTAGATTGTTTATTATTTACTGTTATTAACAATTTGTTTGTTTAATTTGTTTATTAAAAAAAAGAATGTCTCGTGGGCCAGAACCAAAAGCAGGCTAGCTCCTAATGCACGCAGTAGAGTAAAAGACCTAGCAGACACAACTGAGTTTGATCTAATAGGAGTCCCCAGGAAATGTTTATGGATTTGAATTACGGATGACGGGGGTTTACAAACGAACAGAAATTAAAGGGACAAAAAACGACAGCAATATCCTACCCTAGAAGAGATAAGAAACTTAAGGGCAAACGATTTTGGCAAATGTGATAAAAAACTTCATAAAAGAGAGAATGCTTGGCGTTTGCTTCTGAATTGACTGGAATTTAAAGTTTGAACTACGAAGCCCCAATGTATACTATGAAAGAACAACAATTTTGGAAAGGCCTAAATGCTGGTCCCATTCTTGTTAGCCTTGTCCCAGGAACACAACAGAAAAGCAGATTGAAATAACTAAGCGAGGTTCTGATATGTGCTACAGGAAAGAAGTCCTTAGCTGAAGTGGGGGGCGACACCGTCGGCTTAGAATTTACCCAAAGCTAAATCCTGCCAGGCAAATGACAATGATTTTTCGCTTATTTATTACTCCGAGGGAGGGCGATACTAGTTTGCCAGAACTTTGCGTTTATTAGAGGCCTACAAATAAAGGCTGAAACTTGAATGCCCCTTTAAGCTCGTTATTGTTTTTTACTAAAAACGGAAGATAAAAATAAACGCCTTGCATCATTGACAAGGTTACTATAATGGTTCCAAAGACAAACTACAGAAACTTGACTTTATTTTCATTAAGTATGTGATTTTATTGCGTTTTACTCTGTTGATGAAGTGCTGCCAGAAGGATTACTAAGAAATAAAATATAAGATAATTTTAAAAATTAATCTTATTTAAAAATGGAGGTTCAACAGTTTAGGTTAAAGCAAAAAAACGAACTTAAAAAGGGAAATAGAAAGCGACTTGGATAAGTATAGAGTTACTAGAAAGAAATATGCTAAGTTTTTAATACTCTTTCTTATGTAATTACGGCTCATCGGCTGTAGCTAGCGAAAGTGCTGGGTCTGGTGTTGCTTTTTTAGCCACTGGAGTTGGGGGCGCAGCCTCTTTAGCATTAGGAGGTCTGGGTTAGGGTTAGGCGCCATGTCTAGGTTGTAAGTGCTGTTTTAAAAAATTAACTCCTAAATTAAAAAACCCACACCGCCATTGTAGCTCTAGCATCAGCAAAATTTGTTCATTAAGATTAGAATAAGCAAATCATTACAGGAGGGAAAACATTACAGACGAGAATTTCAGAAGCTTATGGCTGACGGTGATGATTATAGACGGCGAAAATTGAACTTCAAAAGGAGTGGAGAAAGACGTTTACTTCACGACAGGTAGATACTGATGAAAATTAAACAGAACATTGAAAAACAAACACCATGATCGGTTAAACCCAAAATAGAGCAAAAAAATAAGTTTAGCAAAATAAATAAGTTTAACAAATAAATAAACACTATTTTTTTTGTTAACTAACTGTGTTTGGCGGGACAACTTGCAGCTCTTCACGAACAAAGGATCTTTTAGGGGCGGGTCTTTTAGACGCAGTAGCACCGCTAGAAGAGAGAGTCTCTTTAAATAATACACGGGAGAGTCTGTTTTCATAATTCTTTCAACTTCTTATACATCTACGCTCCAAATATTGGGTCTGTGGCTCAAATTTCTAACATCGCCTCTGCCTCTCAGGAGCATACAAGTTCTTACTTTTAGTCCAAGGGAAAGAGTTTTTGAGTCCCCTGACATGTTTGATGGGACAACTTGCAATCTTCCCCGAACAAACGATCTTTTTGGGGGCAGGCTTTTAGACGTATTTAGCACCGCTAGAAGAAAGAGTTTCTCTTAAATAGTATACGGGGGGGGTTGTTTTCATAATTTCTTTCAACTTCATATACGTCTACGCTCCATATAGGATCTGTGGCTCTAATTCTAACATGCCTTCTGCCTCTCCAGGAGCATACAAGTATCTTACTTTTAGTCCAAACGGCAAGAGTTTTTGAGTCCCTGCACATCTCATTTATGCTAATTTTTTTAAATTTGATCGCGTTTACTGGTTTAAGGCCTGTTCTTTAAATTTCTCATTGTTCATGGCGCGTAAGACTGCAGGCAGTCTTCTAACCCATTCTGTGTTACGCGTTCTGTACTTCGTAGTGTACTTCGTAGTTTGTCAGTACAACCTTGAGTTAATCTGACAATAAATTGGTTTCAGTCAGTCAGTCAGTACTTCGTAGGTACTTCGTAGTGCCCAAAAATTTCTCTGTGATATTGATAGGTTAAACAGGCGTTCAGCTAGTTCTTATTAAGTTTTCTACTAGGGCTTGTGCCCGATGGTTGCCTGGGATCCCTCTCCTTTTCTGTAAAAATGTTTGTTTTAAAACAGCTGGTTGGCAGAACCTTTAAACTCTTTTCCTTCATCAACTTGGATCACCCTAGGATACTTTAATGGACCTCGCATGTATAATTTGTTGTAAAGCCACGGCCACAGCAGTTGAGCTTTTATCCGTTTAAAGGCTCAGCGTTTTGTATCTTGAAGCCATGTCAACAACTGTCAGAGCAACACTTAAAACTTTTTTCTTCTAACTTTATCAGTGGAAGAACGCAAGTCCCATCTGGGGGGGTGTCCTTTTGGGAAAACTGAGTTAACAAATCTAGGCCTAATTATTCTTTTGGGGGCAGGCAGATATATTTGCCAAATTGCCTGTTTTGAAAGCCAGTCTTTCGCATCTGATTCAGACACTCTAGCAGCTTTACTCATTTTTTCAATAGCGTCTTTCCTTTCCAATACCCCTTAGGAGAATAATATATTTTGTGCTTATCCATAAGAAGGGCTGCTTTTTAATTGGATTTTTAAATTGTTTGTGCAAGAATAAGATTGCTCCATACCACCACCAATAAAAACAATTTCTGCTATTTTTGTTCTTCTGAGGGTTTCATAAAAGTCAGACATTTGGCGGTGGCATGTTTGAACTTCTTTCCTGTCACTAAGTTAATACTCATTCATTGCTTCATCAACGTCTGTAAATGTGTGCTCTGCATGCCCTGTTCCCTTAACTTTTTATTATAAAGTCTAAGTGAGCAATTTGTCTTTTCTCATAAGCGTCTCTTGCTTTAGCTAAATCTTCTATTGTTTGTTATGGCTTTCTCTTTCTTCATCAGACCTCAATTTATAAACATTAATTGCTTCCAGAGAAGGCCAAGCTTTAAACAATAGCTCCTCTACATCATAACTACTCCTGCCATCTTTTTATAAATTAATTTTTCTTATGAATTAATCTTTCTATGAACTAATATTTTTGGGATAATTCCCTGCGTAATAAGAAAGTCTTTTGGCGCAATTCCTGTTCTCTTAATTTTTAAAATAACGTCTAAGTGGGCAATTCGTCTTTTCTGTAAGCGCCTTCAACTTAGCTAAATCTTCTATTGCCTTGTTATGACGTTCTCTTTCTTTATCAAACCTCAATTTACTAAACATATAATTGCTTCCAGAAAAGGGCCCAAAGCTTTAAACAATAGCTCCCCCTCCCTATCAGGTCCAACCCCAGACATCTTTTTTATAAATTAATATTTTCTAAATTAATCTTTCTTGAACTAATATTTTCGGGGAAAATCCACTGTGCAACAAGAAAGTCTTTTGACGAAATCCCTGCAGAAATTTAGAACTATAACCTTAACAACGCCCTCAATGTCAAAACCTTCCTAGATCCGCCGGTTCATTTAAACATGTTTTTTGCTAACACGCTATAGCTATATAAGACCGCCAATCACAGCAGAGTGGTAATCGTATTGATAATCTTTTTTTCACTCATCTTTTTATTAACAAAAAAAATAATTAAAATAATCATAATACGAAAGGCTGTCTATGTGCTTTTTAATCAGATAATCTTTTGGGTTTTTAAGCTAAAAATAAGTTGCAACTAGTTTTGGGAAACTTTTTATCTTCCCATGTTGGGCGGTTTTATTCCTAACAAGCATTTTTGCAAGGGTTGAATAGACTATAACACCGGCGATAGGCACTGCATTAAATTAACCAACGTTAAACTCATGGTTTTAAAAGTATTATATTATTTTTTATTGTTTTTAAAAAAGGATGTGACGAACTATTAAAGTGTGAGGAGCAAGCAGGCTACTCAACAGACAACTGCCATAAAGAAAGTATACTCTCTGGCTGCGTGTGAAAAAAATAAACGTATTTAGGTGTTGAACTAAGTATTGAACAGATTCAACAACTGTCTACATCAGACATTGAGAAGTACTACGCTAGGTACGAAGCACAGCTAGGGTCGAACATGGTTTAGATCAGTGGGGCCCGGGCAATGATTAGTTTATATGCTAAGTTAGTAAGTAAGATGCGCGGTTGATTCAGAAGAAGATTTAAAATACGACTTATCACAAGATCCGGTTTTTAACAAGTCCCCAGAAACTCTTGCATGTGACATGTATTACAGATTTTGGGGCGATGTTATGTCCATTTATCATGGGGTTAATTACTTTTAATCATATTAATTTTGGGTCATATTAAATTTAATCGCAATAAAAAAATGAGCGATCAGGAGAAGAAGATTGCAAAACCCCCCCCGGACAGTCCGCAGGGCCCTCCGAAGGAGCAGAATGCACCCAAGTGAATGTGCCCAAGTGAGTAACGTTACTAAAACTAAAAATCCTGGGCGTATTGAGGCCGGGCGTAAAAACTAGCTGAATGGAACAGACTGCAAAAAGCAAACCCAAACAGCAAAAAAAAAATTGTTAGATAGTAATACAACATCACCGCCAGCACCAACAGCTCAATTAACAACAACACAAACGCAAACAAACGATAAGATGTATTATTATGTATTTGCTGCGTTTTTTGTTGGTGGGGGAGTTTTAGCATACAAATGTCTAACGCCATACTTTGCAGCAAAGTCGCAAACCCCACAACCTAGTAAAAGAAGAAGACCAGCTTCTGCAAAAAAAGCGCAACCTCCTGCAGTAGATCCTTTTTATATGGAATAGTTTTTTAAGAACTAAATAAAGTACAAGTTTAAAAACTAATAAGTACAAGTTAAGTTAGTTATCAAAAGTACTTTTAAGTTAAGTGCAAGTAAATTACAAGTCAAGTGCAAAAAAATATAAGTTCTTGTTTTAAATACTAGTTAGGTTCTTATGTTTAGTTCTTAAATTTAATTTCTAGTTAGGTTCTTAAATAAGTTCTTGTTAAGTTTTTAAGTAAGTACAAGCCAGTCTGTCAAATTAATCTTTTAAAGTTCCCAAAGCCCTACAGCATATGAAAATCAGGATTGACGTAAGTTCTCTTGTTATTGTTAGAGCTAGTGATTTTTTTTAACAGCAGTGTGTTTACTTGATGAAGAGTAGAGCGCAGATTAACATTTGTGTGATGAAATTCTTTTGTTTCAAAGAGAGCTTGCTTGTAGTTTTTCGTGAGATATATTTTTTTGACAACTTCTTTACTTATGCCCTTTAGGCCTTCTTCTTACAGAAGTCTGGCTGGCACGCTATACATCTTTGACCGCAAACCAACATATTCTTTAATAACTGTTCCATTAAGTTCATCCTTCATCTTCCCAATTACTTTCTTGTTCGCAGTTTTAATGTAAGGACTGTCTTTTGGATTTGTCGCATGTGTCGTAACCCTCCATCAGCTCCTTTAGCCACTTCTGTTTCTAAATCCTTATTTGAAGTCTTCTGTTGGGACGTCTTGAATAAACTATCAGTGTCTGTATAAAGAACTCTTGCTTCTAGGTACCGCGGTTTTAAAGTAGTCGTACAGAAATTCTAAAAATTTAATAACTTTGACAACTCTAATACAGTAAAGCTATAAAAAACCGCTTGTCCAACTTACATCCTTTTTCTTCATCATAAAGCCAACTAGGCTTTTCGTTAATCTTCTAAAGTCTTGATAGTTTTGGTTTAGAGGCAAAATTAATTGCTTGGTTTTCTTTTGTAACTAATTTTACATCTTTACGTTTGTGTGGATTCTCCATGGTTTTGCCAAAGCAGCTGTTGTTCATCAGTTTAAAGAAAGTCTTTTTCTGAAGAGTCAGTGGGTTGGGTTTAAGATCGTATTCTTTTTGATGTATGGCCCCATTAAAGGGTTCTTGGTCAAAAGCAATGATTCTGGGGAAACAGCTCTTAGTTTTAGCCGTGTCTTAAGTAAAATGTAGGAGTCTGTAATGACACACATATTTTGTTTTGTTGCGAAGATTGGGACAAGTTTAGGAGGTTCGATAGGCTCATTTTAATCTTTCTGCGGCTAGGGGGTAATCGTTATGGAGATCGTGTAGTTCATAAGGAAAATTCTAAGTCTACTTCCAAGATTAGCCCTATTGGATTATTAGTTGGAAGCTGTGACAACATAAATTAACACAGTATTGACATCATGAGGTCCTTTTTCATTGTAAGTTCTCAGTGGGAGCGGTTGGCTCAAAGGCCCATCCATACGATTTTTGGCGTCTAAGTACATTAGATAGTTGGTGGTTTAGTGGGATCATTTAAACATCTAAATATTTGTTGTTGGCTTTGCAGTAAGGAGTGAGGCCATGCTGATAACCTCCCCTCAGCCCCTCTTCAATCATCGGAGTGTGGGTAGATCAGATATTAAGTCGATCTGATGTTTGTTGACTTTAAGAAAAACATCCCAAGAAAGGCCAGGCGCAGAGATGTAATGTGATGAGTCTAAGCTGTAATGTTTCATGCTGTAGTTCTGTAATTCTGAATACGTTTTGCTAATAAACACACGTTAGCCAATAAATATTGATCATGATAATCGCCCATTGTTTGGGCAGTGTAATTTACCCAGGCTTTCTGGCGTATTCATAGTCAGAATCAGTTATGTCTTTACCTCTAAGACGAAAAGAAAGCGCCTTAGGAGGAAGCGAGTTTCATCAAGCCTGTCCCACGGAGTTCATGTATTCATAAGGAAAACTCCTTTGGGGCACTAAGATGGTCAAAGTATTGTTTAGTTATTGGATAGTCTTGTAGAGATCCTGCTAGTTTATCCAAAACTCCCATCAGATGTTGAGCAGGTCATAAAAGGATAAAGAGTCAAGAGTAAAAGTATGTCTTTTGAAGACTGTGCAATGCAGGTAACCCCCTTATATTCAGAAGTCACTGCTTGCATGATAAAATGGAATCGTACCTCGAAGGTTATGAAAGAAGATAGGCAGTTTCCATGCTTAGGATCAACCTTAAGTTTAAGATTACAATTTTTGTGGGGCAGCCCCTCTAAACTTTCCGCTAATGTGATCGTGGTCTCTCACTGCGTTACCTAATATTCTCTGTTACATATCCAACAGTGCGTAGATAAGTCATAACGTTCTTGGTCTTCAGGAGTCATAACAATGTCTGAAAGATTTAGTTGGTTGGATAACTGATTGCGAAGTTGTTTCATCTGCTCTAAAAAATTACTAGCTGCATTGGGCCTCTGTAAACTCTGGACGTGTGTGTGCCCCATCTGACCTAACAACAATAAACGCATACGAACAGATCTGATGGTGGGTTAATAAAAGTTGTTTTTTGTTCTTGCTGTTTGTGGCCATAGTACTGTGGCAAGATTGATTCAAAGTCAGCATAAATACGTACGGACTCATTTGCATTTTGTGTAATTTTAAAACTAACTTTAGACCCTGGTTTAGGTGTAAGGAGTTTTGGGTTTTACAGTCTACAAACCTTTTACAATGGGCTCTATGACTGGCAGCTGTTCTATAGTAGGAATTCTAACCAAACACCCTTCTACAAAGCTCTTTTTTAGCATATTCTTTGATGTAAAGCCCATAAGTCTGCTTATTGTTTGATTAATTTCATAATGACTCTTTAGCCCGTCTGTAACAGTATCAAGTCTACATGTTGTCAAGTGATTCGCCTAAGTAGGAGCATTGGGAGAAATCCTTAGAGGGACTAAATTGTCTACTAAGACCATTTGTATACGTTTACGGTGATTGGTTTGTTTTGTTCTTCAAACTGAAATTTATTCTATACTTACTGGGAAGGTTTTGTTATCAAAGTTTAGTTCTTGCTTATATGCTTTCATAATTAGAAACTCTGTTTGCATGATTTTTGACAGGATGCAAGGGGCGCTAAAAACACACCATAAAAATGTTGTCAGAATTATGTAGTTTAAAACTGCTCGTTTTAACTCTAACTCTTTTGGAAGAAATGTAAGAATGCGACTATAGGATAGAACTTTGTTTGCCTCAATCTGATTTCAAGGACTGTCCTTCAGACCAGCCAGAACCCTTAACTTTGCCTCCTCACTTGCATGGTTAAACTGTGTAAGCATGTAGTCAGCCCAGTTAGAATTAAAGTCGCGATACTGATTACTTCTTTTTCGCCTTGTTGAAACCCAGACTGGCATGTTAGTATCATCAGGCGTTATATAATCAATCAGAATGGCCAACAGCACTTTACTGGCGGCTCCTCTGAAGAGACTCTGGGATTTTAGAGAATGCATGTGTCACGCTTTCATGAACATTTGTGGGGTTAATTTATGTCCCTGTCCGCCCCACTAAAATATTGCTTATTTGTTTGTCACTACTGAATTTTTTTCCATCGTATATAGTTTTCTGTCCCCGGATTTACTTGTGGCCGTCATTTTAAAGCCAAAATATTTTCGTAAATCAAAAAAAATTTTATTAAAAGTAAGTAAAAACAAGCTTTTTATTCTTGCCCAAACGTTTTCAACACTTCAAGACCCTTAACCTTACAATAACACCCGCCAATATTTTAGTTTTTCTAATCACTACAACCAATGTTCATCACTTTAATTGCTTCGTTAAAAAAGTTCATATGATCTTTTATTATATTGTCTATGTCTTCTCAAAAACCCCAAAATTTACTAAAATCAAAGTTTAATTTCTTTCATTGCCTCGTCAAATAGTTCATTGCACTTCTTTAAATCAATTCGCTGAGGGTTTAACAGTCATTTTTTAAATCTAAATAAATAAAAAAAAATTGTAAATTCAGCTGTTATTCATAGTTCACCTTTTCTAATTGTTTAAAAATGTTCAGGGTTTAAAGGTAACAGTTACTCCTTCAAGATCATCAGACACATGCAATGTCAGCTCTTCAGGGGCAATATTATCAAGTAAAATGGCAAAAAGCTTTATAATTGGTTTTGGACAAGGCTCTGAGATTTTACTAATGGCTTCCAATTTCGCTTTCTCGTATAGTTAAACTTTCAAAAAGTTCTGTTATAAATTCATCAAAACACGGTCTTTAACTCTTCTTTATCAACTCCTGCACTAATCGCCCACCCCAAAAACATCAAATATTTTTGTAAGCATTATAACTGCGTGGGGGTTCATTTTATTTAAATCGATTAAAATCATATACAAAATTAAGTAAGTAAGCCGTCCTCTTCAGTGAGCATTTGCTGTTGTTAGTCGTAAAAATTGATCTTCATTAAAGCAATAGTTACTCCTTCGGGGCCAGTAAGAAACAGTTAGATTAGCATCTTCAGAAGTATATAATTTAACTAAAATGGGCAATAACTTTATAATTGGTTGGGGCCAAAAATCTGGTATTTTACTTATAGCCCGCTTAACGCTTTTTCGCATATCTATGCGATTAAAAAGATCAGTAATTAGTTCTTCAAACCCGTTCTTTAAAATGTCTTTTTTCGCCTCCCTCTCCCAATCCAACTCGTAAAGTATATTAATTAAACTCTGTAGCTGTTCGAATTCATTTTTAACCCCAAAATAAAATCATAAATTAAAAAAATAATTAATTCTGTAAACCCTTATTCTTATGTTCTCGGAGAGAATGTGAATATGTTTGTTCACAATCACCAAATCTTATCTTGCACGCAAGCCCCGTTTTAATGTGGGTGATTGCGTGATTTTTTGGGGGTTTTGCGTGTTAAAATTTTGTTTAAAAACAGGTGTTAATTTTGGCCAAATGACATGAGATGGACGTGATTTGGATGTGAAAAGGGGGGTTTTCGTGCAAAATAAGATGGGTGGTCGGAACGAACATATTCACATTCTCTTGAGACAAACAAAGTTCTATCCTATGTTGGCAATTCTTACTTTCCTTTCCCCAAAGAGTTAGTTTTAAAACGAGCAGGTCTTAACATAAAAAATTCTGACAACATGTTTTTTTATGTGGTGTGTTTTAGCACATTTTCATCCTGTTAAAAAGAAGCAGAAAGAGTTTCCAATTATGAAGGGATACAAAGATAGCCTGAACTTTTGATAACATAACCTTTCAGTGAGTATAGAAAGTATATTTTGTTTGAAGAGCAAAAAAAAGCCAATTACTGTAAAGTATACACATGGTCTGTAGAAGCTGATCTAGTACCCCTAAGGGTTTCTCCAACGCCCTACTTTAGGCGAACCGCTTAACCAAAAATGTAGACTTGATCCCGTTTGCAGATAGTACAAAGAGTCATTATGTATTAATCAGAACAATAAGCAGACTTATGGCCTATACTCAAAGGATCATGCTAAACAAGGGCTTTGTAGAAGGTGTTTAGTTAGAATCCCTTATAGAAGCAGCCGCCAGTCATAGAACTCATTGTAAAAGTTTATAGACTGTGAAACCAAAAATCCTTACACCTAAACCTGGCTCTAAAGTAGTTTTAAAAAATACACAAAATGCAGATGAGCCCGTACGTGGTTTATGCTGACTTTGAATCGCTCTTACCGCAGTACTATGGCCCGCAACAGCAAGAACAGAAAAAAAACCCTTTAAATTTAACCCATCAGATCTGTTCTTATGGTTTATGTGTTAGGTAAAATGGGGCCCCACACACGCACAGAGATTACAGAGGCCCAACGCAGCCCGTAGATTTTTAGTCAGATGAAACAACTTCGCAATCAATTATCCCAACCAATAAATCTTTCAGACATTGTTATGACTCCCGAAGACCAAGAACGTTATGACGCATCTACACCCCTGTTGGATTTGCAATAAAGAATTATTAGGCAAGCAGTAAGAGACCACGATCACATTACTGGAAAGTTCAGAGGGGCAGCACACAAAAAATTGTTTAAACTTCAACTTAAGGTTGACCCTAAAGACATGGAAACTGCCTATCTTCTTTCATAACCTACGAGGTACGATTCTCATTTATCAGGGAAGCAGGACTTCTGAATATAAGAGGGTTACCTGCATTGCACAGTCTTCAGAAAGTACATGACTTTTACTCTTGACTCTTTTTCCTTTTATGACTCTGCCCAAAACTTTTGGCTTTGTTTAGAAGTTAGCGGGATTCTACAAGACTTTCCAATCACTAAACAATCTTTGACCCCTCTTTTGTGCGTAAGGCGTTTATCTTTTTGAATACATGAACTGGTGGGCAGGTTTGACGAAGACTCACTTCTCTAAAGGCGCTTTTTTTCTAGTCTTTGAGGTAAAGACATAACTGATGTGACTATGAATACGCACAGAAAGCCTGGACAGAATTACACGTGAAACGATGGGGGATTATCCGATCAATATTTATTGGCTGAGTGTGTTTATTGGCAGACGTCTTTCAGAAATTTCAGATTACATGCATGAAACTTTACAACGTAGACTCGTCGCATTACATCTCTGCCCAGGTCTTTCTTGGGACGCTTTCTTAAAGTCTACAAACATCCAGATTGACTTATTTTCTGATCTACCCACATCCAGAAAGATTGAAGACGGTCTAATTGGAGGTATTAGCATGGCCTCACATCCTTACTGCAAGCAACAACAAATATTTAGACGATTATGACAAACTAAAACCATCCAACTATCTAATGTACTTAGACGCCAACAATCTGTATGGGTGGGCCATGAGTCAACGCTTCCACTGAGAAACTTTAAAATGGTAAAAAAGGGTCACGATGTTACCACTGTGTTAAGTATGTTGTCCAGCTTACGCCTGTAATCCGGCAGGACTAATTTGGAAGTAGACTTAGAATATCCTAAAGAATTACACGATCTCCACAACGATTATCCTTAGCCGCAGAAAAGATTAAAGAGGGGTCCCATCGAAACGCCTAAACTTGTTCCCCAAACTTAGGCACCCAAAAATAAATATGTGTGCCATTACAGACTCCTACAGTTTTACTTAAGACACGGAATAAAGTGACAGCCGTTTATAGAATCATTGCTTTTGACCAAGAACCCCCTTTATGAGACCATACATCAAGAAAAACACTGATCTTAGAACCCAAGCCCCTGACGCTTCAGAAAAAGACTTTTTAAAATGTGAACAACAGTGTTTTGGCAAAACTATGGAGAACGTTACACAATCGCAAAAATGTTAAATTAGTTACAAAAGAAAACAAGCAAATTAAGTTTGCCTCTAACCCAACTATCAAGACTTTAGAAGATTTAACGACAGCCTGGTCCCGGGATTTTGATGAAGAAAAAGGATGTTAAGTTGGACAAGCCGGTGTTTATTGGCCTTTTCCCTATTAGAGTTGTCAAAGTTATTAATGTTAGAATTTCTGTACGACTACTTTAAACCACTGTACCCAGAAGCAAGGTACTTTACACGACACTGACTTTTTATTCTAGACGTCCCACAGAAGACTTCTATAAGGATTTAAAAACAGAAGTAGCTAAGGAATTGAAAGGGTGGTAGACACAGCGACTATCCAAAAGACAGTCCTTTACATTCAACTGTGAACAAGAAGTAATTGGAAAAAAAGAAGGATGAACTCAATGGGACAGTTATTAAAGAATATGTTGGTTTGAGGTTTGAAGATGTATAGCGTTGCTAGCCGACTTCTGTAATGAGAAGGCTAAAGGTATAAGTAAAGAAGTTGTCAAAAAAAAAAAACTCACGATAACTACAAACAAGCTCTCTTTGAAAACAAAGTATTCTCACACAATGTTAATCTGCGCTCTATCTCCATTTAAGTAAAAAACAACTGGTGTTAAAAAAAATCACTAGTCTCTAACAATAACAAGAGAAATTACGTCAATCCTGAGTTTTCATATGCTGTAGGACATTGGAGAACTTTAAAAGATTAACTTGACTGACTTGGCTTGTACTTAACTTAAAAACCTAAATAGTACTTACTTAAGAACCTAACTAGTACTTAACTTAAGAACTAAAATAGTATTAACTTAAGAACCTAACTAGAACTTAATTTTTTTTGCACTTAACTTGTATTTACTTGACTTAACTTAAAAAGTACTTTCTATAACTAACTTAAATGGGACTTATTTAGTTCTTAACTTGTACTTTATCTAGTTCTTAAAAACAATTACAGAGAAAATGGGTCTACTGCAGGAGGCTGTACTTCTTTTTCAGAAGTTGGTTCTTCTTCTTTTACTGTGGGGACTTGCGGCTTTGTTGTTAGGTATGGTGTTAGGTATTGTATGCTAAAACTCCCCCACCAACAACAGCAGCACCAATACATAATAATACGTCTTATCGGGTTTTATTGTGTTGTTGTTAAATTTTGTTGGCGTGGCGATGTTTTTATTACTATCTAATAATTTTTGTTTTGCTGATTGGTTTGATTTTCTCAGTTTGTTCCCTTCAGCCAGTTTACGCCCCCTCAACCGTCCAGGATTTTTTGACTTAGTAACATTACTCACTTGCGGCACATTCACTTGTGTTTCATTCACTTGTTCCTGCGGATTGTCTGCGACGTCTTCTTCTCCTGATCGCTCATTTTTTTTTATTGCGATTAAATTTATATGATCAAAATTTATATGATTAAAAGTAATTAATCCCATGATGAATGGGAAACATAGTCCCCAAAACTGTAATACATGGGCACATGCAAGAGTTTCTAGGGATTGTTTAAAAACCCGGGTCTTGTGATAAGTCATATTTTAAATCTTCTTCTGAATCAACCGGCGCCACTTATTTACTAACTTAGCATTTGACTAATCATTGTCTGACCCAATGATCTAACCATTTTGGACCCTAGCTGTGCTTCGTAAACCCAGGTAGTACTTCTCAATGTCTGATGGTGGACAGTTGTTGGATCTGTTCAATACTTAGTTCAGTGCCTAAATACTGTTTAGTTTTTCCCCACGCGGCTAGAGAGTATAATCTTTCTTTATGGGAGTTGTCTACTGATAGCCTGCTTGCTCCTCACATTTAATAGTTCGTCACAATCCCTTTTAAAAAGCAATAAAAAATAATATAAAACTTTTAAAACCATGAGTTAAACGTTTGGTTAATTATGCGTGCCTATCGTTGGCGTTATAGTTTATTCAACCCTTGCAAAATGTTTGTTAGGATAAAAACCGCCCAAAATGGGAAAGATAGAAGATTCGCCAAAACTAGTTGCCACTTTATTTTTAGCTTTAACGAAAAAAAAGATTATCTGATTAAAAAGCACATAGACGTCTTTCGTATTTTGATTATTTTAAATTATTTTTTTAGTTAAAAAAGATGGTGAAAAAAGATTATCAATACAATTTACCACTCTGCTGTAATTAGCGGCCTTAGTATAGGCTATAGCGTGTTAGCAAAAAACATGTTTAAAATGAAGCCGGCTGACCCAGGAAAGGGTTTGACATGAGGATGTTGTTAAGTTATAGTTGTAATTACTGCGGGATTGCGTCAAAAAGACTTTTTTGTTGCACAGGGGATTATCCCAGAAAATATTAGTTTATAGAAAAATTAATCTAGAAAATATTATTTAAAAAGATGGCGGGAGTAGTTATGATGGTTGGAGGAGCTATTGTTAAAGCTTTGGCCTTCTCTGGAAGCAATTATATGTTTAGTAAATTGCGGTCCGATGATAGAGAGAGAACGTCATAAAAGGCAATAGAAGATTTAGCTAAGGCAAGAGACGCTTACGAGAAAAGACGAATTGCTCACTTAGACTTTATTAATAAAAAGTTAAGGAACAGGGGACATGCAGAGCACACATTTACAGGACGTTGAGAGGCAATGAATGAGTATTACTTAGTGCAAAGGGAAAGAAGTTTCTTACATCACCACCGCAGAACTGTCTGACTTTATGAGCCATAGAAGAACAGGAAAAAAGCAGAAATTGGTTTTATTGTGGGTGCCATGGGAGCAATCTATATTCTTGCACAAACAATCTAAAAAAACAATTAAAAATACAATTTATAATACAGTCCTTCTTATGGACAATACGAAGTACAAAATCTATTATTCTCCTAAAGGGTATTGGAAAGGAAAGACTGCTATTTAAAAACTGAGTAAAGCCGCTTTGAGTGTCTGAATCAGATGCGAAAGACTGGCTTTCAAAAAGCAATTTGGCAATATATCTGCCTGCCCCAAAAGAATAATAAAGGGCCCAGATTTGTTAACTCAGTTCCCAAATGACACCCCCCAGATGGACTTGCTGTATCTTCCACATGTTAAAGTTAGAAGAAAAAAGTTTAAGTATTTCTCTGACAGTTGTTGACATGGCTTCAAAATAAAAGACGTGACTTTAACGGATAAAAGCTCAACTGCTGTGGCTGTGGCTTTACAACAATATACATGCGAGGCCCATTAAAGTATCCTAGGTGATCCAGGTTGATGATGGAAAAGAGTTTAAAGGCTCTGTAAACCAACTGTTTTTAAAACATCATGTTACATTTAAGAGAGGGATCCCAGGCAACCATCGGTCACAAGCCCTAGTAGAAAAAATATAATAAGAATCTAGCTGGGAAAGCCTGGGTTTTCCCATCAATATCACAAGAAATTATGGACAGAACGCGTAACACAGAATGGGTTTGGAGATTGCCTGCGTTTACGCGCCATGAACAATAAAGAATTTAAAAAACGGGGTTTGAAGCCAGTGAACGCCAAACAAATTAAAAAAAATTGCATTACTGAAGATGTGCAGGGGACTCAAAAAACTTTTCCGTTTGGACTAAAAGTAAGATACTTGTTTTGCTCCTGGAGAGGCGGAGGGCGATGTTAGAATTAGAGCCACAGATCCCATATGGAGCGAGTTATATGAAGTTGAAAGAATCATGAAAACAGACCCACCCGTGTATTATTTAAAAAGAAACTCTCGCCCTTTTAAAAGGCCCCCGCCCTAAAAGATCGTTTTTTCGTGAAGAGCTGCAAGTGGTCCGCCAACACAGTGAGTTAAAAGTATTTATTTTGCTAAACCCTTAATTTTTATGTCCTGGAGAGAATGTAAATATCTTTGTTCAGATCACCCCCATTATTTTGCACGGAAAACCCCCCTTTTTTAATGTACTGTTTTCGTCAATATTTGGCAGTTTTGGCATGTTAATTTTTTAGAAAACAGGTGTTATTTTGGTCAAAACTGATATGTGATGGACGTGGGTTTGGATGTGAAAAGGGGGGGTTTTTGTGCAAAATAGTTGGGTGAGCTTGAACGAAGTATTTACATTCTCTACTTTTTAACTGTATGTTTTCAAAGAAGGAAGGATCATCTTTATTTGGTCCATAGATATTCACCAAAAATTTTAAATATTTTCCCCTGTATTAATAACAGTGTTATGTAATTACCCTGAACATCTTTAATTAATTTCTTTATTTTGAATTCAAAGTTATTATTGAAGAGTATTGCCACGCCTCTTGATCTAGAATTGTTAGAAGCAAAAAACACACTCGTATCCCCATTCACTTCTTATTGGCGTTCTAATTTCTGTGTGAAATGTGTGTCTTGTAGAAAATAAATAGAGTATTGTTTTTGTCTTAAAAACTGAAACACATCCTTTATTTTTTGATATTCCCCGAGACCCTGGCAGTTCAAAGATGACATTGCAATAGAATCCATACCTGTTCAATTATAGTTACTTCTTTGTATGACTTCTCATTCTCTAATGTGTGCCTATGGTTTTCGTTATGCTGAACACAAAAACTGACAAATGAACAACTAAGATCAAAAACATGCCCCAACATACTAACGTATGAAATCTCATACTTACAAAACATACAGGGTATATCCAACAATAGTCAAAAATTGCTTGACCAACGCTAGGAAGTGGAAGGCGCAAGAATACAACAAAACAAAATAATATTAATGATACAAATTGAACGAAGAAAAACATATAGCCGTCTACTTCAGTGACATCAATTCACAACATTGACATCATGCGCAAGTGTCCCATGCTTGAAAATTACACTTTCACATATTGATGTATCTATGCACCGAGGAATTCCAGCACGCGAGTGAGCACACACACACACACAGAGAGAGAGAGAGAGAGAGAGAGAGAGAGAGATGGAGAGAGAGGAGAGAGAGAGAGAGAGAAGAGAGAGAGAGAGAGAGAGAATGTGTGTGATCCTGCAGCAAGGAATGTGTACGCTCCAATGCATTTTGTTGTGAAGCACCCCGGTCCCCCACCCCTCCCCACCCACCCTCCACCCAACCCAGCGCACACACGAAAAAAATAAATAAATCAAAAAAAAAAAAATTAAAAAAAAAGCTACTAAGTACATTTCAGCTCTTTACGAATTTACAGGACTTTTGTTTTAGATTAATGATACCTTCAAAGCAACAGCATTCAACAACATCAACCATAACAATTCGATATACACAAAGTGGTCATTCACGCACGCTCGCGCCCCCACCCGGGCTGTGCTGGGTGCCAAAAGCCACCTGATCACAGTTCAGCTGATACATCTTCACGGAACGCGGAGGATCAGCACAGCAGAAGCAACTTACGCTTTTTTCCCTTCCCTCCCCCCCCCCCCCCCTACACACGTGCCCATTAATGTGATCCCGTGAATGTGTGTGTGTGCGTGCGCGCGCGCGCCCACGTGAATGTCTGTGTACAACATAGTCAAAACATACTAACGTATACGAACGATTTCTTTTAATCAACAAAAGAATGATGATGTAGCGTGTGCAATGGTCTAAACATGCATTCCATTTAAAAAAAAAAAAGATTCTTAACACACATTTAAA
>JAFLJL010001742.1:15000-23221 GCA_018398815.1 Conus ventricosus | reverse complement strand
CTTAAGTATCTATGATATCGGGTGGCAAAAGACACGCCTGTGTTTACTACCATGCCTTACACCAATACTATCGTTTTTCATTGCAAACTTCCATCACCTCTGCTCCTGCAATACACCTAACAATAGCAACAAACGAAAAAACGGCTGTTGAAATTTTGAGGGATTTGTCTCTGTAGGGGATGGAGAGACGTGGTTAGTGGGGAGGGACAGGGACATTTGACTAAAGTTTTTAACGGCTAACAGGGGGCAAAATAGCCACAAATAAAAAACAAACATATAAATTCGTAGATCACAACAGTGAAATGAAATGTGGAACACTTTACAAGAACCCCAGCCAGTGCCTCATACAGCAATAGTTCGTAAGATCACTGACCAGACACCCAAAATCGTATACTACTCTACAAGAACTGCAGTCAGGCACTTTCAGAGATAGTACAGTACTTAAACAGACTTCCAATTTACCACAATACAATGAACCCTACCTTTAAATAGAATCCTAGTCACACATTAGAGTACAAATATTTTAATTCACCATCTACACAGGAAATAACAATTTTAACAAGAAACTGTGTTGTTCAGCTTGACCGTGATCAAACCACTTCATTACAAACCCACTACACCCCCACAGTGAGTACAGCACTTCACAAGGTTCCTAGCCAGTCACTCATGTACACAGCATTTATCAGAAATTGCAGCCCGTCAGCAACACAGCAAGTGAAACGGTTCACAAAATTTCCAGGCTGTCATCTATAAATTGTGCAAAGTTCTTCCAAAGAGCTTCAGTCAGATAACCACACTTTGAGCTCTAAAAACAATGTTAGTAATTCAGCCACACATGAACTCAGCAGTTCAGAACAATCTGGTCATAAACCATGCCATGGAGAGCTTCAGGAAAATTCCGCCCACTGAGTCAGTGATCCACACAAAATGCATTAATGTTCACAAGAAATCTTCCCTGTTTCCATATGTGAGAAAAACGCTTAACTGAACCTCAGTAATTCCCCAACTCAGTAAACAGTGTGCAACACGTAACTCACTGTGGAGTTGACGTCAGGCTTGTGGTCCGTGTGGCGAGCAGGTGGTGTGCTAGGTTTGGAGACTGCTGGGCAAATGATACCTGCTGATCTCAACGTGGCAGTCTTCTTGTCGGCTTAGGGCTCGACAGACGTCACTACAAGTCTTGCATTCCATTGGCTGTCATTCACCAGCTGTTTTTACATTGCATCAGACTGATATTTCATTGGCTCTTGTCTGGATTTTTTTCCCAGCATGCCATGTATCACGCACAAAAGCACACCCACACACACTCATACCTCCATCATCCCATTCTCTCCCCCTTCCACCCCCCATCGCCCCCCCCCCCCCCCCTTCTCCAACATCATAGCAACGCTAAACACAACATTTGGTAGCAATCCTTTGGTAAACATTCCTCTGCTGGTGTCTGTGTGGGTGGGTGGGTGGGTGGAGAAGGGGGGGAGGGGGATGGGGGGTGGAAGGGGGAGAGTGGGATGATGGAGGTATGAGTGTGTGTGGGTGTGCTTTGTGCGTGTGTACATGGCATGCTGGGAAAAAAAAAAAGGTAAAAACGGTGCAACTCTTTGTCCCCCTTCATACCCCTCCCTAATCAGAGAGAGAGAGAGCGAAGAGAGAGAGAGAGAGGAGAGAGAGAGAGATGAGAGAGGAGAGAGGGAGAGAGAGAGAGGGAGAGAGAGAAGTTGATCTCGACAGAAGGAGATTAAGTTGAGCCATCTGCGACAGGTGTGCAAAGAGGGAGCAGAGGCGAGCCTGTTTCTTAGTTCATGATATTGTCAAGAAGCATTTTTTATTTTTGTTATTGTTCTAGTTGTTGTTTGTTTGTTTGCTGTTGTTGTTTTTCTTCTTCTTCTTCAACACACACACACACACACACCACACACACACACACACACACACACACACCACACACACACACACACACGCACGCACACACACACGCACACATACACAAACACCACACACACACAACACACACACACACACACACCATGCGCGTGCACGTGCACTCTACCCGCACCCCCATCCCCACCCCCCCACACACACGCACAGATGCACATGCACACTCACATACACACTGCACGCTCGCACGCACGAACACACACACCAACCACACACACACACACACACACACACACACACACACACACACACACACACACACACACACACACACACACATTTTGCGAGCACGATTTCTTTTCAAACAGTGAAAAAGAAGAGAAGAAGAGGGAAGGAGAAAACACAAGGAAAGAAATGTCCTCAGCTGGAGTAATGTTGGTCTGCTATGCCTTACATCGCCGCTTTGGGCTGAAAAATGGTTGAGTAGATCTGAATGTCCATGCCAGTGGCGGCGGAAGCTGTCCAGGATTAGGGGGGGGGGGGGGGGGGGGGGGGGGGGGGGGGGGGGGGGGGGGGCAATGGATATTTCAAATCATTGAACTTCGACAATCACAATATGGCAATGCTCGATTAAAAAAAAAATTCAGCATGCATATTCAGTTTACACACACACCACGCACGCCACGCACGCACGCACGCACGCGCCCGCGCGCGCGCGCGCGCGCGCACACACACACACACACAACACACACACACACACCCACACACACACACACACACACACCACACACATACTTGAAATACACTTTGTATAGCTGGACATTAAGGCACCGTAAAATGCAGTTACTAAGTCACGATTGTCACAGTCTGTACATTAGCAGGTTACACCAACAGCTGGGAGGTTACACCTTTACACTTTTTAATTTTCCGAAGTAACTTTGACGTCGTTCGTTTCTGCAAACTAACTCGGAAAAAAATTTCAGCGAGATTGAGTTGATCAACCTTGTCTTTGAACACATGCATAATGAGACAGTTTTTTTAGGCGCTCCTGATTCATAGTGCTTCGGAGGTATTTTTTGACCCGCTTCAAGGCAGAAAAACTGCGTTCAGTGTTGCGGCTGTAACTGGAATGGTCAGGTACAGCCTGATAAAGTTTGTCTACCTCACTCAAACATTCTTTTAACAGTGTAGAAGCTGTCTTTTTCTTCTAGCAGTGCCTCAAAGTGAACTTCTTCTTGTCCCCAGAGCATGTGGAAGATGGCCAACTGTGTTTTGAGTCTGTCCATGCCAATGTCCGCAGCATATGTGTCTTTAAATCTCTTGAGGAATTTCTGGATTCTTTCCTGCAGCTCCGTCATCCAAGAGAATTTCAATTTCTTGGCAATGAAGACTTTGTTGGTCAAACCTGTGCTTTACATGCTCTTTGACGTTGTCTATGCCTCATAGTACTGCTGTCTGTAATAAGCAGAGGGTCAGAGTGCTGTGACCGGGAGCCCTCATCAAGTCTTCATGGAGGCGTGTCTGTCTCGAATGCGGGGCTCATCACACACGTTTGACGCGTGGTTGAGACGTCGCAAAAAAACGTCTGGGACGCATACTTTCATAGCGTTCTCAGACAGAGGTTTGCAGGCGTTCCTGACGCATACTTCAAGCGTTCTCAGACAGAGGTTTGCAGCGTTTATTGCATCCACACAGGACGTTTGTTTCTTTGAACTGCTGTCGCCAGCTCTTCAGTCACAGCAAAGACATCCCGGAAAGTGAGAGCCCAAGACAGGAGGAGAACTGCTGCATAAGAGCAAGAAGGCCGAATGCCCTCCTGGCATTACTCATCATGTCCTTGTGTGACTAGTTCAAGTGTTTCTTGCAAAGCTTCATAGTTCTCAATGACAGATTCAAAATGCTCTGTTCGAACAGCCCCTCTTGTTGGACTACAGTGTTTAATGGACGGGCTGCACGAAGTTGATGTTTCATGTTGGATTGTTTCAAAAAGGATCTGTCGTTTTGGTGATAATCTGATCAACTGAATGACCTCTGTGGCAAAGTCAAGGGCATCTCTTATTACTTTGACCTTTCTGGAAGCTCTTGTAACCAGGTTGACTGAGTGTGACAAACAGTGTACGGACACTGCTGACGGGACCTCATCTTGGAACCGTTTTGCAACTCCTGAAACGTGACCCTGAAAATTATGGCCCCGTCGTAGGCGCAAGTCCAGCCTGATCAAGCAATCCTTTAGCGCATTAAAAAATGGTCTCACACAGGTACTGTCAACATGTACCAGTCCCACAGGCTCCTCTATGACTTCAAACTGCTCAGCTACCCATCTTATGCAAATACAACCTGCTCCCTGTTTGCAACATCACGGGTTTCGTCAGCTAGTATCGAAAAACAATTCGCTTCTCTGATTTCACGTACAACAGATCGCAAGACTTTATGTGCCATATATCCTGAGGATCTCGTTGACAATATCATGTGACAAGATATTTTGAACCTGTGTTTGTTTTTTCCTTGCAGCCCTCTCCAAAGCAGAACTTGAGCAGCTGTTGAAGGTTGCCTTCCTGCTCGTCATGTCACGGAGAGGCAGACCCTGACGCAGGAGAAAACTGAAGGCTCTTTAGTTCGTTCATCAGGTTTTGCAGTGTTTCTTTTGTTCCGTTTCATGCTGACACGTCACTGGAGCATACACTGACTTTGTAGACTGCCTACAGTTTACGTCATACACGGCTGCTCCTATGTGAAGATGATTTTTCGTGGCTTGAGAACTTTTCCAGTGCTTTCTTCCAGTTGTCAAAAACCGCTACATACAAACGCTGCATCAGGTTTGCAGCCTTGATGATAGCCCTCATGCAGAAGAAACAATATACCTTCTTGTCTGTTGTGCATAGGTGAAGCCAAGGGTATTATGCTGGAACCAAGATCTTTGGAAATAGCGGGGCCTTCCTGAACTTACCCTGGTCAGTTTGGAGAGGACTGTGTCGCTCTGTGGCTGAAAGGGGTTGACTGCGTCCTTGCAGCACACAGTAGACTGACATTTTGGTTTTCTTACAGTAGCAGGTCGGTCAGTGTCATCACAAGGAGACTGCGCAGATCGTTGGCGTCGTCACGAGGAGACTGTACGATTGATGCACCTTTTGTAGGAGATGAGGAAACACTTTCTTCCTCCTTTTTCTTCATCATTTTCACTGTCCTGGTTTGATGAAGTGTTAGGCTCACAAAATGTTCCTCGCTTATTTGCCCTATAAGGACAGGTGGAAGGGATGATTCAATGTCTTGTGCCAAGATCTTATTCATCAGGTAGCATATCCTGGAGCTCTCTTGCTGACTTGTTACGATGTGTATGTCCCTACCAATCATTCTCGCCATAGCTTGCACTACAATAGCATCAGCATATATGCCATTCTTGGCAATGTTGGTCAGGTACTGGTCAGTAATGTGTGACCAAAGTGGGTCAGCTGCAGAGAGGTTCCCAAGAAATGTGTTGACATCTTTCCTGAGCGAGTTTGACAGGAAGTATGACAAGTATGACGACAAGATGATGCACCATCAAACATCATTCTCTCTCTCTTCTCTCTCTCTCTCTCTCTCTCTCTCTCTCTCTCTCTCTCTCTCTTCTCTCTCCTTCTCTCTCTCTCTCTCTCTCTTCTCTCTATCTCTCTCTCTCCTCTCTCTCCCCTCTCTCTCCTTCTCTCTCTTTCTCTGATTTTTTGGAGGTTGCTCAATATTAGGGGGGGCAGTATATAAGGCTGCCCCCCCCCCAATATTTTTCTGGAGGGGGGTATGGCCCCCCCCGCCCCCCCTGCTTCCCCCGCCTGTGCATGCGTGTGCACGCGCGCGTACGCGTGCGCGCGTGTGTGTGTGCATGTGTGTGTGCGTGTGTGTATGAATACACGTGCACAGTGTGTGTGTGTGTGTGTGTGTGTGAGTGTGGTGTGTGTGTGTGGTGTGTGTGTGTGTGTGTGTGTTGTGTGTGTGTGTGTGTGTGTGTGGTGTGTGTGTGTGTTGTGTGTATTGAAGTAGGCAGCTGGATTCATTCATGCAACTGAGAAGGGTGAAATGAAAAGAAAAACAACTATAAAACAGTGTGTGTGTAAGGCACAATCATATGCTACCGGCGCATGCTTGTGTGTGTATGTGCGTATGGTATTTGCATGTTTTTGCTTGTGTACATGCTTTGTGTACTTGAAGGAAAAAAGGGGGGAGATCTCGGCAACGATCAGAACGGTAAGTGAACTACACCCTGCTTAGTGTGCAATTACTCTAAAATCAAACTTACACAAAAAAGATCAATGCAATAGGAAATGTGTGCATGATTGAAAGGTGGGGAGTGGAGGGGTAGGAGTAGATGGGGAGGAGGAGTAAACATGGGAAGGCGGAAAGAAGAGAGAGGGGAGAATGGTGGGGTGGTGGTGGTGGTAGATGTTAGGTCTGCATTGATAATACATTCAACACCCAGTGGATTTTCCGTTTGCTATACACTGTGATATTACATTATGATCGTAGATCAACGATAGGCGAGCTAATGGAATCTCCCCTCTCTCTGAACACACACAGCACACCACACCCCACACCACACAACACACACACACACACACACACACACACACACCACACCTCTTTATATACACACACAAATATGTATACTTTATATTTTATCTTTTCTCTATCTATCTATATCTATCTATCTATCTATATATATGTATATATATATATATATATATATATATATATATTTAAAATATAAAATTTTTATATATATAGAGAGAGAGGGGGAGAGAGAGAGAGAGGAGAGAGAGACAGAGAGACAGAGAGAGAGAGAGATAGAGAGATACATAGATAGATAGTTTACATATGAGCGCGTGCGTGCGAGCACGTGTTTTGTGTGTGTGTGTGTGTGTTGTGTGTGGTGTGTGTGTGTGTGTGTGTGTGTGTGTGTGTGTGTGTGTGTTTTGTGTGTGTGTGTGTGTGTGCGTGCGTGTATGCTTGTGAGCGTGACCTCTCTTTTCTTCTCTCTCTCTGTTTGGATTCAATTTTGTTCAGGAGTGCATGTGTGCACTACATCTATACATCACACTACCACGTCATTACCACCACCACCCACCAAATCACTACATCATTGCTACCACTGCTATAGTATCTCTCAGCCCACTCACAATCCACCACCCTTTCTTTGCGCCACTTCCCACAAGAGGCACAAAAGAAAAATGTGCAGTCCACCCAACAATTTGAGTGTTTGAGCTACTAATACTCAACCACACATCACGATTTGTTTTCCTAGCTAAGCCGATTCAGACCCAGATGGCCCTGTGTGTTCTTGGTGTGACTGCTGCATGTGCATCACATTTTCTCACATGAACCAGAGGGAGGAGGGGGGGGGATGGTCCACAACGTTTCTGGAAAATATCCAATAACCTCCATATTGAAGGAGAGAGAGAGAGAGAGAGAGAGAGGAGAGAGAGAGAGAGAGAGAGGAGAGAGAGAGAGAGAGAGAGAGAGAGAGAAGAAGAAGAAGAAGAAGAGAAGAAGAAGAAGAAAACAATGCAGTGTACCAGTTAGAGACATGTTTAACACAAGGAGAATAATTGTTTGGTGTGATGACATCTGTAACATTGAAATCCAAATGCAATTTAGAAGGTACACTGAATATCACTTGAAAGAGAAATTCATCAGCCAAAGTGAGACCAGGTCAGTGGCTGAGGCACACACACATGCAGAGAGAGAGAGAGAGAGAGAGAGAGAGAGATGAGGAGAGAGAGAGAGGAGAGAGAGGAGAGGAGAGAGAGAGAGAGAGTTTAATTACACAGCAGGTAAGGGGAAGCAAACCAGAAACCGTTTTTTGTTAATAAAATAACATGAACATGTATTCATGAATGACCATCATTGTCGTTGTAAGCAGTTTTTCTTTTCTCTCATGAAGTTATTCAGTGAATGAATGGAAAAAAAAAACTGTTGACATAAAACCCCACTTGTGACCGTACCCACAAATCTCACCAATGGAGATTCTTGGAGTTATAGCCAAAGAACAAAGAAAAAAGAAGACTGGGGTGACTGAAGTACACCCGTGGGCGTGAAGTGAACCACTGTGTATGTGCACGATGTATCGATCGATATAGGCTGACTAACTTCTGCCAGTTGCTTCCCTTTACCTGTTGGGTAATTGAATCCTCTTCTCTCTCTCTTCTCTCTCTCTCTCTCCTCTCTCTCTCTCTCTCTCTCTCTCTCTCTCTCTCTCTCTCTCTCTCTCTCTCCCCTTCTCTCTCTCTAACCATTTGGAGCAATATAAGTGAAATCATCGCTTTTTTCATAGGGAGAAAACCATTTAGAATAAAGAACTCAAAATTCTGACAGATGA